>JAOBRC010455456.1:0-11932 GCA_027575255.1 Scolionema suvaense
CTCATGACCCGCATCATTCCTCCACACGAACCCTCCTCTACACACCGTCATAAACCACAACGTCCTTGCATTGACGCAGATTCTTCCGACAACAAGTGAATTATTTTTATTGATGCGTGGAATCGCTACAAAGAGATGGCTAATCTGCGCACTGCTCAAGATATTCGCCATGAACTTCGCTCAACCCGTAGTGATGCTGTTAATGACATGCTCTTCAACTTGATCGGCCCTTCGGCCTTGAAAGATGCTACTGAAGAAGAACTTCTCGGTTACATTAAGTCTGTAGCTGCCAAGGCTGTGCATCCTGAGGTTTATCGCTTAAAGTCCCAGGCAATGTTATGTGATTTTAAACAATCATGTAGCTGTGATGACCACCACTGTACCACGTCCTATGCGGAAGATATGATAAAGTCGCAAATTATCTCCGGTCTCCACAATGCAACCCATCAACAGCGAGTCTTATCTGAGGTTACTGCGCTGAAGACGCTACCACAAGTCATCGAACGTCTCTTAACACTCGAGGCCAAAATCTGAACAACGCCACTCGTAGGGAGACAAACCACACTCCATCACCCTTCAGCATCGTCAGTGTTATACCGAACAGGCAAAAGAAAATCGTACTGGACGCTTGGAATGGTTATCACCGCGTCCCACTCTCAGCCTCATCTCGTGATGCCACAATTTTTATCACCAAATGGGGCCAATATCGATATCTCCGAGCACCACAGGGCTTTCACGCATCAGGGGATGCGTATACTAAGAGGTTTGACGACATTACGACTGACTTTCCTCGTGTGGTTCGATGTGTCGACGACTCTTTATTATGGGACACTGATATCGCCACTTCCTTTTGGCATACAATGCACTTTATTAGGCTCTGTGCAGTCGATGGTATAATCTTCAACACAGAAAAGTTCAAGTTCGCCAGAGATAACGTCGAGTTTGTAGGTTTTGATATATCGCTTACTGGTTATGGACCCACGAAGAAGATTCTGCGTGCTATCGAAGAGTTTCCATCGCCACGTAATATTACCAGTATCCGCTCATGGTTTGGACGTGTCAAACAGGCTTCTTACGTTTTCGCACAAGCACCAATAATGGCACCATTTCGAGAACTCCTGAAACTTAGTGGGAAGTTTTATTGGAATGACTCACTCGAATCCATATTCCGCCAATCCAAACAGGAAATCCTTCGCCAGATTAAAGACGGAGTACGAACCTTTAAAACAAAGCGACCACCATGTTTAGCGAATCATTGGAGCAAAAATGGCCTGGGATTTACACTGTCCCAGAAACACTGTCACTGCCCGTTCATGGCCACTGGAAAATCGTTTATGCCGGGTCCCGCTTCACATCACATCATTACGCACCAATTGAGGGCGAAGCCTTAGCACTACTCTTTGCTCTAGACAGCTGCGGAATGTTTGTTATGGGATGCCCGAAATTGATCGTGGCAGTCGATCACAAACCCCTCCTTCAAATTTTCAACAATCGCGATCTTGAGCAAATCAGGAACCCTCGCCTCTTGAAAATACGTGAACGAACACTGAGATATCAATTCAGAGTAATAGCAATATCGGGAACGCAGAACTGTGGAGCTGATGCTATATCCCGCCTCCCCAGTCCAAGTCCTAACAGCTCGAACCAGCACGACGACGCATCCATAGAACCTGGAATAGTAGCTGCAGTTCGCTTACATTATGATCATGATGACTCTGCTGTTCACTACAACGCCATTCATAAAGCAGCCTCTGATGATGGTTGGTATCAAGAACCTGTCTGAGTAATCCAGACAGGCTTTCCAGAACGTAAAGAAGACATCCAAGATTCGTTCAAGGAATTATGGGGTATGCGGTCTGATATATACGTAATCGACGCCTTGGTCCTTCTCGACGGTAGAGTGCTAATATCCCGTTCCCTTCGGCGACGCCTGGTCGATGAGCTACATTTGGGACACCAGGGGGTCAACAGTACAAAGAGCAACGCAACGTTTCTTGTGGCCTGGTATGGGTTTGCAGCTTCAGAATCGCCGAGACTAATGTATCAGATGTTATGAAACGGCTCTCTCTAACATAATGGAGGCTCTATGTGAACCTGTCCATCCCGATTATCCATTTCAGCAGAGAGTTGTTGATCTATTCCACATGGCTTGTCGGCGATACCTGGTTTACGCAGATCGTTTCTCAGGATGGACTGAAGTAGCATCCACACATACAGATTCAACGGCCCATACCATTTCCAACATACTCTACCGATATTTTATATCCTTTGGTGTACCCGATGAACTAACAAGCGACGGCGGTCCACCCTCTAACTCCTCGGAGGTTCGGGAATTTTTGAGAACTTGGGGTGTAAACCGACGACTCTCGTCAGCCTACTACCCGAAAGGCAACAGACGCGCCGAAGCCGCTGTGAAGCCAAGGATGTAGAAAGAACATCCTCGGTGAAGCAATGCTCACAACCAATGTCAGCCCGAGCGGCTCCCTGGACAACGAGGCAGTGGCCAAGGCCTTACTGTTACATCGAAACACGCCTGCCCCTGATATGGGCACCTCACCTGCAGAACTGCTGTTTGGTCGACTGTTGAGAGATCACCTACCAGCAACGGTTAAGTTTCGTAAGGAATGGATCGACCTTGCTAACATGCGAGAAACGACCATCAACAAACGCTATGACAATGCTACGACCCGCCATCAACCGAGCCACCCTGTAACACCGGTGCAAATTGGAGACCATGTCGCTGTCCAAAATCAACGAGGCCGAAACCCTCTGTGCTGGGAAAATACTGGAGTTGTTGTGAATAGTTTACCTCATCGCCAGTTTCGAGTTCTGTTAGATAGAAGCAGGAGAACGACACTACGAAATCGACACTTTATGAGGAAAATCCGATCGGAAACCCGAACACTGCCTGATGACGATCAGCAGATCAAGCCTGACCTTCCTGCTGCCCCCTGTGCAAGGAATCTTCCCTACAACTCCTCCCACTCAGACATATCAGCCTGCCGTGACGCCAGATCTACCTGGTCGTTCAGTTGATGTTGAAAACAGTAAATTCGGGTCACCTCTACCCAGCGCGTCAGTTGATGTTGAAAACAATATGAAGTCCCCTCAAGTTGGAACTGCCGAACCGACATGCGTCCCCAGGGCAAGGATTGTCTAACACCGGCCGTTCCGTTGCGTCGATCCTTGCGTGTACGACGAGCCCCGATAAAGTTTTGTGACTATACTCTGACTTGATGGACGCTACTTGTTAGCGGTTGTTGTCGTTTTTTCATTTTGAAAAAGGGCGTGTGTAGGTGTCCACCATTATGTGGACTTGAGGGATAGCCTGAGTTAGTTAAGATGATTTTCATGGAGTAGACGATCATGTTCTCCCTCTCTCCTGTGTTATTGTAAGCCAGCCATCAATGCCATACGAAACTTCATATTAGCTACCTCCTTCTGGGGACCGTTATGTGGACATTAATTCGCAAAATGCATAGTTCTCTTGCAAACAAGGCATCTCATTACTTTACCATTTGAACCTCTTGGATCTGTTGACCTACCCATTTCGGATATTCTAGGTATCTGGGGGATCTTACACTGACTGTAGCTACTACTAGGAGGTCTCCTTCGTTGCCAATTATCTCCTTTTGCATAGAAGCTGTCCTCCTGTTTGATAGGCATTACATCATTTGCTTCAGCACCAGAGCTATTATCAAATACTTTTTGCAACTTATCTTTCATGTCGTCATGCTCTAACTTAGCTGTTGTACGAGCTAGTTTCTCCATATCAGACGGCAAGTTTGCAGCTTGTAACAAGAAGTACGCTTGCACTCCAGTCGGCAACTCAAACTTGAACTTCCGTATATTTCTATAACGCTTGTCATATTCTACAATAAAGTTAGAGTATGAATCTCCAGTTGCTCTTCGAAACTCAACATACTCTTTTAATGCATGTATGCAAGCGTAGATTCATCTTTCAGGAAAATGCTCTCAAGAATTCTTGAATTTTTGAAATACCACCCTCCTCGGATAGTTTTGCAGGATCCAAGGATCGTCACAGAGACAAGTATACTGATGGACCTGCCTTTTGATTTCTTCTTTTGCAAACAGTTGGCACACAGCTAAATCTGATTCCCAGTTGTCGTAGACGTCATCTTCCACATGGTGGAAGACCGGCGGAGCTTTCAACTTAGATATTGGTAGAAGAGATTGTGTTAAATCTCATACTTTTACCAGTAGTGTAATCCAATAATTTATACTGAATGGCTTCAGAGTATTTACACAAATACACGCTGCTGGTATTTTAAGAACCACGGACCAAGGTAAACGTAATAGCAACAATACATATATACTTTCCAGCAGTCAGCAGAGTGATTATCCCAAGGCCCATGCCAAGTTGTAGAAAAACTATAAACCAGAGACGTTTCCTCACCATTAGTTGATCATTCCAGCAAATTGCCGTCATTGTCTAATAGCTTCCACAATAACGGATAAGACCGATAACACACATCTTGTGGTGTGCGACCTACAATCTCGGGTAAAATACAGTGGCACTTGCATCGAAATCAAGCAAAGTCTAATTATTTCCCCCCTCCCCCGGAAACAATGATGTAAAGATATCTTTCTGGCTTTCCGACTGTGTGCCGCCATGAAAGTATCATTGTTCAGAGGGGGAGGCAGGTCAGAAAGGCAAGGTAGTCAGTTTAATGTCAATGCGCAAATAGTCTGGAAATGTGGCCAAACATTTTGTCAGAGATTGTATTTGTTGGCTATAGAGATGGGCCACTTTAACGGACTGGAAAAGGAGCTTGCCCTTTTGATAACTCAATAAGCTTTGGTTCAGGGGTAGAGTGATGAGTGAGCTGTGTTTCTATCTGTTTCGTATGTATTTGCGGGTGGCTCCTAATTTTCTATAAGCCTGATTTTCACTAGCCACAAATTTTTTATGAAAGTGGTAATATGTCGGCTCCCAAAATGTACAGCGTGATTTGATTAGAGTGAGCGAAGTCCGCCAAATTGCCAAGTGATACTCAGTGAACATTTCCATGGAGCTTATACGTTTGTGCACTGTATATTTTGTCCAGGCCTGCTTTTCGCGAGCTAAACATGCTTTGTAAAATTTCTGATGTGGCTAGCAAAGTCATACCATGCATAGTTTGGTTCTAAGTGGTGTAAGTTCAGTTGTATATGTATCATGCTAAGTCCTACTTCTGTGAAACGTTTGCATACAAGTCTGTGTAGCGTGCCTTTGCACTGCCAGAATGTCTTTGTATATTTTAGTCTCGATCTTTTGTATGCGTTCTGATCATGGTGAAGTAAGAACAGTGCACTTTGATACTCCGCAAAACAAGGGGTGGGTGGGCATGTGGGTTATAACTAACCATAGTTAATATAATAATATAATAATGGGATTATATTAACTATGAACTAACCATGCAGCACATTCTGTCGCAAAAATATCATGCTAGCAGGATGAACATCACTTTTCAAGCTTTTGTATGTTTTCTATTATCTATGCACACTTGATTAAGTTCTCGAATGGTTGCCCCACATTATAAGAAGTGGGTGGGTAAGTGGGTTATCACTAAATAGCACGTTCTGTGTCGCCAATAGCATGCTAAAATGATGAACGCCACTTACTACAGCAAGGACACAGATGTCATACAGTGGTCCATCAATAACTCTGGAAACTATTAACTTTGAATACTGTATTATGCACATCTATAGACAAACAATCTGGCATCATGGCCAAGTACAATCCTATACCTATGGCAGCATCAATCTACTTGCGCTTCCTGTATCACGACTTAGGATTTAGAGGGGAGGCACTGGTATGCAAACTGTAAGAAGGAGGATTTCCACCTTAATCAAGGAAGTCCATTTTACGCCATGCCATGAAACCTGTCTTTGATGACACACCTGACCAGAGAAAGACAAACAAGGGACGTCCCAAGAAGTTGTCACAGCGGGAGGAGAGGAGGGTGGTCTCTGTGCGTTGAAAAGTCTGCGTGAGCAGCACATTGGCTTTTCCTCGCAACAAGTAGGAGAAGAAGGTGGGCTGCAAAACGGAGCTGTCAGTAATCGTACACTGCGCAGATGCCTGAACAGGCATGGCAATAGATACTTACAATGTAGGAAGAAGAGTCTGTTGACCACGGAAGATTTGGTGGCACGTTTAAAGTTTTCAAGGCGATGTAAGCACTTTCCAAGTCGCTTTTGGCAGACTGGAATATCCTTTTATCTGGATGGCACAGGCTGGGTTCATAAGCGCAACCCCAGCAATCATGCCACCACATTGCGAACACGGACATAGAGGAAAGTTGGGGAAGGCCTTAAGATTGATTGTAGAGCGAAGGGCAAGAAAGAAGGTGTCGCTGGAAAGATGGTGAAATTCATGGTAGCCATTGCACACGGGAAAGGGGTTGTTGCAGCTATACCGTATTCAGGCAACATCAATGGAGAAACGTTTGCTGGTATTATCTACGAGCACTTTCCGGATCTAATTGACCACTCAGCCAATGCTCATAACCGTGATTTCTCGCAAGATGACTGCCCGTCCCAAAATAGTGCTATTTCTAGACAAGCTTTCGTCAGAGCGAAAGCATGGGTGTTTCCCATCCCAGCTTGATCCCCAGACCGTAATCCGATAGAGATCGTTTTCCAACTATTGGGGAAAAAGTTGAAAAGAGATGCCCTGCAGGTCAAGATCACACAAGAGAGTCTGCATGAACTTGAGGAGCGTTGCAAGAGAACTTTGTTCGAGTTCTCGATGCGTATAATTGATCAGACAATAGAGTCCATGCCAAGACGAATGGATGCCATCATAAAAACAATCAGGCACAGAGAATCAAGTACTAGCCAAGGTACTACTTTGTCACTCAGTTTGTCCAAGGAGACCTCCTTGGTTTGTCTGTGCATTTTTTGAGGTGATGCTTTTCAGCGGATAAATTATGTACTTTTTGTAGGACTGAGGGACAATGCCATCGTGCCAACATCAGGATTGTAAGTGCTATTAGGGTCAGAAGCGCAACAATTTTTCAATTGTGCTGGTGCACGGTGGGTGCTAACCTTTGGAAGTATTTAAGGGTATCAGTGTTGATCTTTCCTCTTACTTTTTGAACGGAGGGAGCCCACCATCGGAAATGATAGAAGACTTAAATAATGATCGATCTTCTTAGTTTGGAAATAGTAAAAGATTTAAATAATGGTCTATCTTCTTAGCTTATAATGGTTGCCGCCCACCGTCAGACGTATCAAAAGACATAGCCAAATATTGATCTGTATATATAGCGGAAAGGAGGGAGCAATTCGAAAAGCGACATTGAACCACTATGTGGAGGTTTGTGACCTTTAATCGTGCCTGTTTGTGGGCATGGCAGCTTCATAAGCATGGCTCTTTGTACAGTCATTGATTTTTTGGTTTTAATATGCCAGTAGCAGTCGATAGAATTGAGCATACAGGGCCTCGGACATGGCCTGAGACTCTATTTTTTATCTGAGGCTAGGGTAGCTATTTTAGGTACATATAAGTAGGTACATGAAATTAAATCTCCAGTGAAGTCCCCAATTAGATAAAAGAACATGGTGGATGCCTGGTGTGGCTAGCCTAACTTGCATGCAGCCTGTCTAAAATTGGATGATTTAGGCCTAAAGCAGGGGTCAGTGGTGCCTTTAAGGGTAGGTTAGGTCTAAAGTCGCAATAAAATGCAATCACTTGCTTGAAAACCCTAACAACAAAATCCTTAAAGTGTTAAACTGCAGAGTATTAAGTCATCAAACCTGAATAGGTCCCTACGCCACTTTGAGTATACTTGTTTACAATTATTGTTATTTATATGTTGTTGTTGTTTAACTTGTGTTTCATTCTTGTTCTCACATTGGTATGCTTTGTTTAGGTTAATAGTGTTATAGCTTTGTAGTGTTATTGAAGAAGAGGTTTTGGGTTGACAATGAACTAAGGACTTGTTCCTGCCTCAAATACTATTTGATAACAGTACTGATAACTGTTGTACTTACTGGCGTGGTGACAAGAGCATTCGAACTGCCGCACTGAAGTTATTGACTTTGAGGATAGTAACACCGAGTGACGTTCATTTGATATCAAGCAGTACATTGTAGTTACAGCTTCTGCCTTGTTTGCCTCTTCTTACTTACCTACTAGCTATGGCTGCGAGTTTTCGCCCACCTAAGCAGTGGGTTCTCACTGAACATCAAACAATTACATCATTTTCAAACTGGCAATCAAACATATTATATCATCTGAGTCTTTGTTCCGAATTTGTTCCCTACTTGGATTCTGAGTGATGCAAACAGAATGTCTCTAATCGTGGTTTGGTGAATGATGGACTGCTACACACAAAAAAAATAATCTTAGAACGTATGCTTGGTCTTATCGCCCAGTTTTCTCCATCGCTTCTGCGTAATGAGATCCTTAAGCGCAGCACTAGTTTATCATGGATTTGGCAAAGAATCCATAAGCACTTCGGTTTCACCCAATCTGAAGCTAATTTCTTGAATCTGTCCACCATACAACGGAAAGATGGTGAAAGGTACGAAACATTCTTCCAGAGAATTGTTGCCCACCTGGAAGACAACTTATTGACTGTCGCATCGGGTCTCCTTCATGACGGTGAAATACACACTCAAGAAGAGTCAATGTCACCCACTACTGAACGTCTTTCTGTTTACCTCTGGCTGTACTTGATTGACCAGCGTTTACCACAATAATTTGCTAGAATTTATGCCCATTACTTACAGATCAAGACTCTGAAAGACATTCAACCGATGTTGTTTCAAAACATGGACTCTCTGCTTACAGAAATTAATGCTCAGGATGAAATACAAATCCATTATGCTCGTTCAGCCTATACTCGTCGGCAATCGAAACATATTCCATCTAAATCTGCCAATTTATCAAAACTGCCTTCCAAAACATGTTCCATTTGTAAATCTGCAGGTAGGGCTTATCAGGGGCATGAGGTATCTTCTTGTTGGTTTCTCTCCAAATTTGAAAACATGGAGATTGCGAAAGCTCTGCAAGTGAATGTTGATGAATTGGATACTGATGATTGCCCACTTGGGCATGAAAACTCCGAGATACAGAGGTTTGTAGCTGATTCAAATCATGTGCAAACTACAGAGACTAACGTGAATGAGAGTAAAGTTGACGTCGCTAAATCTTCTTATTTCTATGCATTTTACGAGCATCACCCATGTCACATTGTTGTTGATTCTGGTGAAACTTCTTCATGTATTTCTAGGAAGTTCTTAGCGTCCATTGGTGTCAAATCTACAACCATGGACATAAATTAGTGCCAAAATCTTCAATTAAGAACAAGTTTGCTCCAATTTGATTTGGTATCTTCCCTTTCCCCACAATCAGAGTTGTAGAGATGTCTCAGACATTTGCGTCACCAATCCACCACATATACTATCCATTTCAACCTTGATTGTGGGGTGAAGGGGGAAGATAGGCTGTCACAAGCTGAGAGGTAAAACATATGTTTGGCACTAATATTATGTCCGTGGTTGACCATGGACATAAATTAGTGCCAAAATCTTCAAGTAAGAACAAGTTTGCTCCAATTTGATTTGGTATCTTCCCTTTCCCCACAATCAGAGTTGTAGAGATGTCTCAGACATTTGCGTCACCAATCCACCACATATACTATCCATTTCAACCTTGATTGTGGGGTGAAGGGGGGAGATAGGCTGCTTTCACAAGCTGAGAGGTAAAACATATGTTTGGCACTAATATTATGTCCGTGGTTGTAGCTCTACGAAACATCTTGCTCGAGCTGCTGATAAAGCGCGTCTTGATGTTACTGGTGAAGTCCAACTCCCTCTGACTTTTGGTGATATTGATTTGATTCATATCTTGTACTTGACGATCTTGATTGTGACATTTTAGCTGGTACACCATTCTGTGAAGCCAATGATAAAGCAGTTCACATGAAACACCGTTTTATCACTATTGGTGATTTAAAAATTCCGGATGGTTCTCGTTCTGATTCTCCTGAAGTCAGCATTGATCGTGTAGATTCATATGTCCTTCGTAACCACACTGCAAGAGTAGTTCTTCCAGGGGAGTTCATTGAAATAAATGATTCTGGACTTGACCGTTTTGATGGAGAAATTGCTATAGAGCCACGTACAGATTCTCCTCTTAATGGACGCTGGCCATTACCGACTATTTCCCGAGTGATACGGGGTTCCATTCGAATTCCAAACTCCAGTGATCAGGCTATTAAGCTCAGTAAAGCTCAACATCTTGCTTATATTCGTCGTATACTAATTCCTAGCACAGATACATCTTCACCAGCTGCTCAGTCTCGTTCTGAAATACGTATGAAAACACACTCAGCAATGCATTCTGACTCTTTATTTCTAGACCCAGTCGGTATGCTCACCAAGGAGCAGCGAAGTAGCTTTGCATCTATAAACAAACAATTCGATTCAGTTTTCTCGCCTGATTTTGGTGTGTACAACGATAAGAGTGGTGTTATCAGAGCTAGACTTAACATTGGTCCTGTTGAGCCGCCACCGAGAAAGGGAAAGCTGCCTCTTTATGGTCATTCAAACATGCAGCTACTCCAAGAAGAAGCAGACCAGCTGGAACGTTTGGGTGTCCATGGTAGACCAGATGATGTAGGTGTAGATGTTAAACATGTATCACCAAGCTTTCTAGTCAGAAAACCAGATGGTGGTTATCGTTTGGTTACGGCATTTAATAACCTGAGTCAGTATGTCTGTATATTGCCGACAGTTACTATATCTTGTGATGATGCGTTGCGACGACTATCATCATACCAATTTATAGATAAAACTGATTTGACTAAAAGCTTCTACCAAATACCAGTAGCTAAATCTGCCATGCCCTGTCTTGCAACAGTAACACCATTTAAAGCAATATACCGGTCTAAAATGATATTCTTCCTGCTGATAGATCTTGCAAAATCATGAACACTGGTTTTTATTTGAATAAAAAAGCTTAAGTGGTTCTTCTTCAATGTTGCTTCAAAGTTTGATATTTTTCCCTGTTCCTGTGCTTCTCAATTCAGCTCATCAATGACGTCACCTAAGACCGTTTCTAAGGTTGGTGGCTTTCATTAGCAACTCAACATTTCAAGGTCTTGTGTAAACCTTAAAAGTAGCATATTGGAATTCTATTTCAGATAGAAAAAAGTTGAGATCTACTAGTGATTTCAATTAGGAACAATTCGGCAATAAAGATGGGATAACTGCACATGGTCTGACCATGCGTCATGCATAACTAGCTTTCAGAATGAAAATGGTAGCAAGTCAAATTTCCCCTTGACTTTGAAAGCAGATGTTTTCGTAACTAAAACAGCTTTTTTTCATGAAATAAAAAGCTTTGGTCATGTTTTTGAAGGCTCTATTATCATGCCAAAAATGATTTTAGAGCGGTATATCGCTTTAAGCGACTGAGAGTGTACACTCGATCTGCTATGGGAATGCCTGGCTCTTCTGAATACTTGTGTGACCTAACTTCTCGTGTCCTTGGAGATTTAGAACAGGAAGGGATCATTGTTGTCATTGCCGATGATATTGGTCCAGACTGTTGTTGAGACTGCGTGATAACAACTTGACACTTTCGGCTTCTAAAACTTTGATTTGCCCTCGTTCATGTGTGGTATTAGGATGGAATTGGAGTTCTGGAACATTAAGTCCAAATACACAGTATTTTTTTCTATGCAGATGTTCTCGGTCGTCAGAGACAGAAAATTTTTGTAGTTCGTGATGCATTTTCATCGTATACTACCCCATCTATAATTTTCGATGAAACAGCTGCAGCTCTTCGTAATGCTTTGCTCTTATCCACTTCATTTCTTCGTGCTCCTACATCATCCGTGCGTGTTGATTCAGCACCTGGATTTCAAGCTTTAAAGGGGGATAAAATTCTCATTAGCCATGGTTTGAGTGTAGA
>JAOBRC010455567.1:0-11931 GCA_027575255.1 Scolionema suvaense
AACATACTTTAAAGAAGGAGCGGCCATTCTTAAACAGATCAAAGAAATTCAGGATGCCCTGAAGAAGCGCAAATCTACGGGAGAAAACATAAATAGCAGTAAATTCAAGAAGCAATATCGAGAGCACATTAGGAAAGATGAGCTAAAACGTAATTTGAGGGAATTCAATGTGAAGTTTAATATTCTGATCTCTTCTCTGGATTATTGTAGTGCCTATTATTATTTCCATTTGAATTCTTGTCCACCGGAACGCATTTTCGATTTCGGTACCAAACTCGAAGATACCATATTTCAACAACGGGAGGTCCAACGACAGTCACTGCTGGAGTTGGAAGATATGTATCTACCACCACAGACATTCCTAAACAGAACATTTACATATTCTGCTCCTAACTCTACTTGTCAATGCTTTGAAAGTATTAAGAAACGTGGTTCTTATAACACATTGTATCGTGACTGGCTCCATTGCGCACAATCTGTTGTTAAGTCCAATGACCCAACAAATTTCGAGACGAGACGACTACTGGAGCGGTTAGATAGATCTTGCAAGGTCAACGAAATATCAGAAACGAAGAAATTTAATCGTTTTTCTGCACAAATTGTTACCAGCGATGCTCCTGGTCGCTCTCGATTACGTGTAGACAACTTGGAAGTCATCCTCCATGGAGCAAGAACCGAGAACGGTATAATCACGATGACGATCGAAAGTAGTGGACTTTCTCAGGATAAATTCAGAGGAACCATATTTAATTTCTACGGTGATAAATGGCGACATGATTTCTCCTACTACTCACCAGCTAGCGTGAAGAATCACACAAGTAGAGCAAAAAATCTGATCAATGACGTGCAAGTGCTGATGTTTTCGAAGTGTTTATCGATCTTCGACAATGTTTAGAACACGGGTTGTTAAAGTCGATCCAGACGACAATCCTTGTCTGAATTTGTCTGCATTGCAGAGAATTGATATGAAGTTTTCTGGCAGTTTCGTATCCTCAATCGGTTACAAGAAGAAACGATTGCCGACGTTACGGTGAATGCTGGTGACAATACGATTCACAGATATTTCCACAGAGCCTGATTCTGAACCTTATCGAGTGTAACTTTCATGGCAACGAAGTTTTCGATAAAAGCCATGACTAGCCTTATGTTTCCCCAATGTATTTTCTTCCGTCGAGTGCAAGCAAAATTTTAGAAAAATCGTCTGTGCTGAGTAGTACGTGGCGTACAGAACACATCGAAAACGTTTGTTCCAGAAGGCTTAAATGGAAAAAGAGAGCTTTTATTGTCTCCTGGATCTCAGCAAAAGACGTGCAATTATACGTCCATTATCGTCGGATTCTGGAAAGGTAGCAAACGTGCCCTTAGTAACAAACCCCATAAGTCCGGTAAAGTTGGCATCTTCGTCGTTCCAGCTATCAAGCTCCATAAGTGAGATTGACGATCCGACTTTAACAGCAGAAGAATTGTACAAAGAATTTCGGAATCGTGTGTCTAGGGTGAAGTTGTCCTTTGAAATTCACTTTCAAACCAATATCATCTGACGAATAAGTGATGAAATAAAATATCTCAACGAAAAGAAATCTGCACGTTATGGAAATATTTCCTGAAACTCCTGAAAGATCCAGAAGATGCTTTTTGCTTACCGTTGACGAAAATATAAATGAATGCCTTGTCTTTGATGCATTTCCTAATGAACTTTTGCAAGCCGATATCATTCCGGTTTATATGCACAAAGCCCTCTTTGGGGAACATTATAGGTCCCATATAGGTACAAGTTGCGTTGCTGGAGTTTTGGATGTTACTTGTTGCACCTGAAGATGACTTGTTAGTCGAAAAGCTTTGGTGCTAATGAAGATATTGTTACCATCGTTGTGCAGTATATGTCAATGGTTTTGACAATTTTACATTCAAGAGGGTCGTTTGTTTTGCCGACGTCATCATTATGTTGCTGTGGATCTATGTCTATAAACGATTGTTTTTTACATCGTATATTTGCATAAACCATGTTGCATGAACAAAACCCCAAATATTTCCTACAGATCTTTAGAAGTCTGTAAAAAATTCTTGGTTGAAGGGGAACAATGGTCAAAAATCAAATATTAACAGATGATAGAGCTCAACAAAATATGACTCGAAGTTTTTATTTATGGCAAAAGCTTGAGTAGTTCTGGAGATATTAGCCCCAAAGTCCAGCAGCTGCCATCTTGCCACAAATTATGCATGATGTCGATGGTGTCAGACTCAAATTATCTACACTTTTTTCTCCAAATTCTCAACGTTAAATTATTATGTAAGGTTATCTATTTTATTTTATTATAGAGCTGAGTAGTATGTTTAAAAACCGTTAAAGAAAATAACATAAGCATTTGTGTTACTAAAGACATAGCAACGCTTAGCAACGGACTCCAATGACATCATCAAGATAGTAGCTGCTAGACTTAGAGAGGAAATATCCCCAGAACTAAGAAAGCTTTTGATATGCTGTTGATGGGAAATCCCATGTTTTGTTGCCCTCTATCATCTGGTAAAATTATATTTTTCACCATTGTTCTCCTTTAAGGAAATTTTTTTGGGAGATGGCCAAAGATTAGGATTTCTGTCCCGTCCAAAACGTGTCTAAAAGCTGTCATAAATCAATATGGAAAATAAAAATATTTTCTGAACTAACACAGCGACAGATGAATTTTATTTGAAGGCTTTTTGGTTTATTGACAAAAAAGTACTCCCCGGGTCTGGTAGGGCTATGCGACGACACATCATTCATTGATACGAGATACGACTACTTTAGAATCCGGTGGGAAATCGTAAATCTGCACAAAACAAGGAAAACGATTACTAAATTTCAAAGCATCTAGAACTCTTCAATGCAGAAACTCGATGCTACGATATATTGACTGAGAAAAGAGAACACGTGATCTTTATCAAACACGTGATATATAGAGGATGAACTGCACTTGCTTTCAGATGTGCGGTATGTGACACTTTAAGACAAGAAGCAAATAAAGACTAAAATAAAAATCTATCACTGACTGAATAAAATCCAAACAAACCTTTAAGATCACGGACTCTATAACATTTCGCACTATTAAAATATTACCCACCTTGTGTGTGTTAGAAGTTTTAAACTTCGACCAGAACTAATTTCACACAACGCAAGGTCAACAATACCACAGCAATGCTATCATAAAAAGGCAGTGGCTGACAATTCATTCATCATGTGCGGGGAGGGTTGTAGTTATATCTTCTAACTATTTTTGGTGAATCATAGCGGCCTATGATGTATGATTGTTACAATATAGAAAATTTTATTCTGTTGTATACGCATATGTACCTGCACAGGTATTAATTGTGAAATACATAAATATGCAGTCATAGGCTGGTTCAAAGTAAATAGAATCCAACTGAATGGAGATAAGTGTCGCCTTTTAGTTTTAAGAAGTAAATATTATCGCTTCCCGATAAACGCTCGAGATGGCGTCGTTAATAAATCTAAAAAAGCGCCGCTAGTTGGTATAAATATAGACAATTAGTTGACTTCCACATGTTCGCGTGCGGATTGAACTGAGCACAGTATCATATTGATAGCTGAATAGTAGCAGTTGGGAATGAGAAGGCTACTGTCTATTATTTTATTTTATTTAAACCTAAATTACTGTATAAGCAGATCTCAAGAAAGGGCTTTGGGTTCACAAAATAAATGATACACCGTATACTGATTGAATAAAGTTCTTGATGTCCATTATCTTCATATAGGGTACTTGAGATAGAAACCTTAAAACGCGAATGGGTATAAATTATGGTTTCATGAGCGAGGCTTTCCACATACATAGGTCGAAATACTATAACAGAAAATCAAAGGAGCTCGCATCAGCGAACCCAAAAACTGTTACATATGGCTCCGAAACACTGTCCTGCCGAGGACAGATATTTTGCAAATTATGCATAATGATATCAAAAAATAGTTCGACTTTAAGTGAGTTCAGAATAACAATGCACAAGTGGACTCCTGTTTCATATTTATGTCAAATATGCAATACATATGTTCAAAATACTGGTTTTGTAGATTACAATCCGATTCTGTTGATGTGCGCCTTCAATTTAACTCTATCATATAGTCTTGAATCCCATTTAGACCGGAATCTGCAACCCCACACAAAAGTAAATAAACAAATTCATTTCATAAAGCAGTAGCTACATCCTCAATGATTTTGCACGTCTTTTCTAGACCCTCGTCCTCTCACGTTCAGTGTACGCACATGGACGGGCCTCCTTGTATGCGTGCTTTGAAATGACTAGTTCTTGTCACATAGATTACTTTATCACCGTCTAAAGAGCAACAGAAACTAGGCTACATATCATGGAATTGTAAGACATTCGTCGTTTAGTACAAGTGCCAGTGTTTCTATAAATGCAATCCGCTGATCATTCATCCGAGTTGGCAAGTCTCCTCATGCACACCTGCAACGGAGGAGTGTCCACGCGAACTATGACATTTGAAGTCACAAACCCTTTATAATCGGGATCCTCCTCAACTTGGAATTTCTTCAAGATGTGTGCAAGACAAATTAAGATTTCCGCCATCGCAAATCTTTTGCCTAAGCACGTGAAGGGTGGACATCCAAATGGTATGAACATTGATGATTGTGCAGGGGCTGGCAAAAGAAAACAAATATTGTTTTATCTCCTTGGCAGAACATAAATGCACCTTGCCTCTTCTGCTGAGACTAGACTCCTCAGAAAGGCAAGTGTTTTGAGAATTATCACATAGACTTTTCGACCCTCCCTCTCACCCCCATGATGAAGAATGTGAGGCCAAACAGTGTGGTAAAGATTCTCACCTGGTATCCACGCACATCTAAGCATGATAACTACCTTACCACAATCTATGCATATTGTCGTTGCGTTCCGACTCTAATCATAGAACTCACAGAACAATTACAACACATACACACCAGACTAATACCGCATCCTATAAATCACACAATTGAAAAGGATCTCCAATGTTTATATTGACGAGCTTACGGCTGATTTCAACATAAACGAGAAAATTTCGTTTTGAAGTGATACTATGCATGACTCTCTTGGGAATAGGTCATAACAATGGCAAATGAAGTTTATCTTGGATCCAAAAAACCAATGAAAATGAAATATAAAAAAAATCCTGTCTTGCGCAGACATCTGACTTTTAACCCTATTCTACAAAGTACTTGACGTTATATCAATGAAACTTGGTACATGTTTAGCCTTGGACCCAATAAGCGTAATTTATGCATAATTAAGTTGATAACTAATTTATGCGAAATGGCGATTTTTCGAAAATTTTCAAAAATTATTTTTTTTCGCCTAGAAGCAACCAGAATCATTAATTTGTAGGTTTTATGCTGTAGAAAAAGCCAAAACATTGATTTAAACCCAAATATTCCGAAATTTGGTCGATTTGCCTCTAAAATGCCATTTTTTCAATATACCACCTGTTCGTCTATTGTCTATTGTGTCCGTTCTAGCAACCTGCTGGTATTTTTCTTTACACCATCGGATAGCTAAGAAAATTTTTGGAAAAGTCACCACGTTTGGCTGAATTATCTTAAGTATATAGTTTAGGAGTTATGAGATACTTTGTCGGAGGGGGGGCACAGTGCGCCCCCTGCCCATACAATCCCGGAGATAATATTTCGCCATATTATTTTCCCTCTTCTAGCTATTTGCTTCTTTCTCGACACTAAGTACATACGTCCCTGTCCCCTTAGAATCAATGTTGTTGCCAGAGTTAGCTGAGTATGGACAAAGGTGAAACGAAATACAACAATGAATTTGGGGAAGGGCATTATCCATTTTGGCGAAAATATTCTTTCCGGGATTGTCTGAATTTGAGGTTGTCACATATTTGTTTTTGTAGGGTATGTGAATTTACTCGGAAAAATTGAGCTTGCCTTTTATGCGATTAGTGATGCTTATATCTTGTCATTGGTAGTGCAGTATGCTTTAGTCTGCGGGAAAGGAGCCGGGGGGGGGGGGGGGGGGGGGGCGTGTAGGGCAAAAGGATTTCTCTAGTGTGGTTCTTTTCTTTTTGTCTTTAAGATACGGTGCAGCCGACATTAGCGTACACGGGATTGGGACCTTCTGCTATTACGGTTGTGGGTGAAGAATCACCTGGTGGCAGCAATACTTTATGTATGCTCATACCATGCCATTGCTATCCTATTATGGCAATGCCATTCGGAACAGAGGGAGTGGCAATAATTGATCTTACAGCATTCGGCAACGTATTCGACTTGATTGATTCAGTTGAAGTCACCCATGCTTTAGACATCTATACAACGAACAGTATTGCCGGGTTTAATCTTGCCACCGCCACACCCTGTGCGACACTAGTTGCAGAGCAGAATACGAATGTTGACGTGTCTGCATGCGATGGCTCACTGATGTATGCGTTATTTGTTCACCCTGCTGGTGAGTTTGGCATTTGCACTGGCCGGAATCCTCGGCAGAACCTTCCTTTTATCATCGATGACACTCGTAAGTAATTTTTCGATGTCATGTCACTAATTTGTTACTATTGTTACTCTAGTTCAGTAGTGAACTTCCTAGTACATGGAGAAACCTTTCCATTGCTCAAAGTAGTTTGAAATTGACCCATCAGAACTTGGATTTTTCAAAACTTTGAACTTGTTTGAAATTGTTTTAGCAGTGGTTACAAGTATGAGCTATTCAACTTCAAATTTTAGAACTAAAATTGATGCTAGAGAATTTCTTTCTTGCCTATGTAGTAGTTTCAGAGTTATTGCCTCTCCAAGCCTGATACGTGGAAAAAGTAGATCAATACCCTTTTATGCGGGTTAGAGAATTTAGAAGTAAGGAAAGACGACTTGAATTGACACACAATACTGTCTTGATCAGTGATTTGGTTGTTTCCTTAAAGATACTGTTAACCCTCGGAGAGCATTATTTTCTTGAGCGTTCAGACAAGGCTCTGCGACATCATATAGAGATAAATTCATGAACATTTTACACCTGGTTCATTTCCTATAATTTTAGACTAATATAGTCACCTGTTCCCGGTAAACAAAGAAAACCATTGGAAAACTAACCATACTTCTTCGCAGAGCTCTTAGTCCCCCAATGTTTAATATTATCTCACAGCACTTATCTCGTATGAACCGTCGAAGATGTAGCTTCAAAACGGTGTCCGCAATTTTCGAGATTTTTCGTGGTTTTGTTTACTGCTTCGTAACAGGTGGTATGCAGGTCGCGTCTTACTTTTGGCTCTTTCAAAAGCTTGCCTCCTGGTCTCAGAAAAACATACAAAGAAACAAATTTTGGACAATTCACTGGTTAGCTGTAATGTGCAGCTGATGAGTTCAAATGGCAGAAATGTTTTCCGAGGGTTAACAGTATCCTTAAGTGTATTTAATTCCCTAGTATCTAAAATTTCTTTAAAAAAACTTTTGCGTGTATTATTAAATTTTGTGAATTTAACCAAAATTAAATTTTTTTCAAGAGGGTCAAAACATGAAATAACACACTGGTTATGCTTGGAACACAACATGTTGATTAAAAGGAGTACTAGTAAAAGTTTTTAAAAATCTTTCAGAAGTCCTAGAAAATAACTAGTAATAAAAGATAAAAAGTTCGAAAATTCAAAATTTTCGCCATTCTTGAAATCTCAGAACTTTTCCTGTGTATTAAATTTCGCAATTTTTAGTAAAAAACGTTAAATTTAATACACACAAAATTTTAGATACCACGAAGGTATGCTGGGGTAAGGTATGCTGCCGATGCCTCCCATATTTAATTTTGTTGTCTATTTCCTGTGAGCAATTTTTTTCTTTGTAAGTAGTTTTACAGCTCATGGAAGGTGTTTACGTGAGAAGTGTTTTTCTCATGTCATCTTTATCAGGGTTTCTGGGTTCCTACAGGACCTGGAAAACCTTGAAAAGGGCCAAAAAGTCTGGGAAAACCTGGAATAAGTCTGGGAATTTTAGTGTAAAATCGTGGTGGTCAGGAAAAAGTCAGGGAAGTGTTCATAGTTATTGCTACTCAAATTCTGCTAACCTTTAGACATTGGTGTTCTTGTTTTGAAACTACCCTTTATCTAAGTGTATGTTGTTGCAATACCAGTGAACAAGTACTGAAGTAGATTAGTTGACTATTATTTGAGGGAGCTCATCTAAAGCCAATCAATTTGCTGTGAAATAATCCTTTTGTCTACGGGTTTATTTTTTGACTTGCACAAAAGGACATGCATGCGCGTAAATACTTCACTATGTAGGTATTCTTTTCTTGCATTTTTCGCAGTTTAGCTTAACTTTCTTCTTAGTGCTTTGTTCATCCAGTTTCTTAGATTAAAGAAAGATTTCCAGTATTGCCCTGTCCAGTTTCTTGATGTCCTAACTGTCACATAGATTTGAGTTAAGAAAATTATCTTGACTAGAAACAGAGCTTGCTTGCTGTTAAAGATATCAATTTTGACTTTGTTGCTAAAGAGAATTTCTCCAATCTATAGTAGAGCTGTTGAACTTACATCTAAGGAAGCTCAGAATTTTGTGAGCAGCAGATTGCGATGGAGTGATTGTTGAATCTTCAGCTTGTCGAGAAGGCGACGTTACATTTGAAGCATCACAAGTCATTCAATCACTCTCCAGCAGTGCTGGATGACTTTTACTTTCATGACAGCGTTAACATCAGAAAGTATGTCCAGCTTTGCTTTGTGTTGAAAATCATATCAACTTTGATTCATGGCCAAACAGCTGTTGAGCTCTTGAATTAAGCGTGAGTTAAAGTTTCTGAAGAAAGAAGTATGAAGCATTTCAGAAAATAACACGCAAAAATGTGATCAAATTGACAAATTGACAAAAATGACATTTAGAAGTAGCCAGGGCTTATTCCAGAAGGGCACGGCATGCGTTTGATTTCCAGAAAAAGGGCAGCTTTTATCATGATTTTCAAAGGATCTTGTTATTTTTAACCTTGAGGGGCAGCCTGCTGCGTTCGATAGTCGATAGCAACATGGGGCTAAAATAAAACCTGGTATCATAAATTATGCACTCCTATCTGCATCATTCAATATTGACTGAGGAGGGTGGAATGTCCCCCCTGACTGATTTTTGGATGGAGATTTTTCTGTTTTTGTTTACTTTTCCTCAAACTTTATCGGCCTTTCAGAAAAACCTTGCTTCAAAGCCTTCCGATTAGTGGTTGTTTCACTATCGCAGAAAGTTGTACTTCCTGTTTAAACCCTTAAGGCTGTTTTGTTTTTTCTCTGTTTGAGATGGCGTGGAGGATGTAAAAATTGAACACAGAAACAGGGTTAAAGTCATATGCCAGAACACCCTATCCTGGAAAATTGAGCGCATATGTATATCATTATGTCTATGCGGAACTGTAAAAGTGCCAGATACAATTTGTTGACTCTTTAGCAGGCCACATATTTAAACAGGGCATTGTTCTGGAGCATGGTTCAAAAGGCATCTACCAAGATAAACAAGAAAGCCAAAGCCATCCTTTATTGGTGCTAATAGAACATAGGCTTCTAGGTATGCCTTACAAGTTTACTGTGAGAGTGAAATTCATCCAAATTTATGAGTAAAATCTGCAGTTGTTCAAACATCTCTCCCGTTTCGATAAAAGGGGCATTGTTTTGGAAATAAGGCCCTCTTGGACAATTGGCTGATTCCGGTCGGAGTGACATTCTAAAACTGGGACATCTTATGACAAAGATAAATCATGTAAATGCATTGTTATTGTTTCAAAACCTGTTCAAGCTCTTTGATTACCATTCATGGTATGCAGGAAATTGTCATGGTTTGACTTTGTCCTGAGCATTGCAGCAATGTGAGATTCCACCAGCTAATATAGATCACAGGAGCATGTTGTGTCATAGGTGTAAGATATGTTCCAGTCATTTCGGAGGCACAACTTTGTTTGAGACGTAGTTGCGATCTCTTTAGCATTTGGAAATGATGTTTTTTAAACTTTTTTTACAAATTTTCATGCAGCTGCCACTGGGTTTGTTACGGTGACTATGGGTGCTTCGCAAACAGACACACTCGACGTAATCGATGGAGCAGCAGCACCTTGCACGCGACAATCTGAAGAATCAACCACTGGCGGCCAAACGTATCAAGCATTCTTTATCGATCTTGGCCAATCCTATGAAATAGACACTGTAGACATTATCTCTGATAATGTGGGTGCAGAGTTTTTGGGAATCCATGTGATAGATACACCTGGTTCGTTAGATCCATTAGTATTGAGTACGCTGTGCATAAATCAACCATTGGCTGCAGTGACTGGCAATGACGAATACGAATGCACTGAGATTCTTTCCGGACGGTTTGTTGTTATTGTGAGATACACTGACAACGCAGCAACTATGCTTTCAACAACCTCGTTTAACCTGTGTGAAGCAACAATACAGATTGCTGGTAGGTGACTGTTTTTCTTTTTGCCTAGTGTCATTGATCGTCTTGTTCAGCATTCACATACCAGTTTCTTGCTGATTTGTGTATCTATGTCCCTCCATCCTTCTATTTGAATATAGCTAGCCTTTAAGCAATGGTGTCCACATTTTTAAACAGCTGATATTTTCCTCATTTGGATACAATGGAATGCTTTGTTTTTCTCAGTTTTAAATTTACACACACTTTCTCATTTGAAGGTTTTCATGAAAGTAGACATGCTGGTAGTTTTATGTTGCCTAAAATTTGGGTAATTTTGGGTAAGTTTTTACTTGCCCGGGTCATTGAAAAGCATTGAGCTCTGCAATATCATTTTGTACTGTTTCCACTCTGAGTGACACAAGAAATCATTTAGCTTGCTGTCCTAACTCAAGGTGCACCAAAAGCTAGTAAGGATAACATTTTGAAGTTCTGACTTCGGGATTTTTATAATATCATCGTTTGAAGCTTTATGTTGTGATCCAATGTGACCAAATTTCTCTTTTTTTTTTAAAGTTTTACCACGCTGTGAAATCTATGTGACAGAGGCATTATTTTTTAGCATTCAAGCTCCAACGAACAGCTTCGAACAGCAAACGCCTCATAGCTCGGTCAGCAGTATTCTGTAGGAAGTGTGCTGCTGGGAGAATGACGGCAACAAGATTGTAAGACATAAATGGGCTCAAATTGGATGGACAACACCCGTCATGCCGAGCACTTCGACCCTTAGTTTTCCAAAAAAATAGATTGAGGCATGTACAGAACACAATATTTAACACTCCCTACTAGCACAGGACTATAATGATACTAGGTATAGTTAGAAAGTATGTACCTTGACGTCATGAGAATGAAGTATTTTACGCTTCCTGCATTATAGTGTCACATCATTTGCATGCATCTATTTTGTTCACAATCAAATGTTTTGTTTTGTTCTGAACCCAACCTTGTGCGCCAAGTCCCTGATGATTGACGCGTCGCGTGAATTTTTGTTTACGTATGAAATACTGACGAAAAGGCCAGGAAAGGGGGGGGGGGGCGTCAGTCCTCGTGAACTAATATTGCTACTTTAGTCATCTGCGCTATCGTTGTTTATAGTAAGTCTTGGACTCAAGGGTCTATCATGGATACCTTTTGGCTGTGTTTCTGGGCCAGTAGTTTTTGGCTATTATTATTCCAAAATTTAATTAAAAAATTCTGTTGAAAAGTTTTTGTGTGCTTAGATTGGTCGGCTACGATTTCAAAAAAGTTATGCACAAATTCTCATTCGTTTATCAATTATTCAAGAAATAGTGCGCAGAAGCAAATATGGTCATTTTTGATGCCACTTTGATGCTTAATAACTTTGCTACCTACCTGAGGAATGTAGTGCCAACTGAATCCTGAATGTCTGCCAAAATTCAGCCTTCTAAGTTGAACAGTTCAGGGTGGCCACTACTCCTGGAAACTCCTGGAAACTCCTGGAAATGAATTTACTCCTGGAAAACCACTCCTGGAA
>JAOBRC010455678.1:0-11930 GCA_027575255.1 Scolionema suvaense
AAAAAATGACAAAAAAATGAAAAATTAGTGATTTTTAAGGAAAAAATGAAAATAAATGACACTTCACAGAAAAAATGGAAAAAAATGAATAAAATGAAAAAAAATGACGAGTTGACACCCTGACTGAAGGCTGCTATGAAAATATACGAAAAAAGCTGTAAGCTAGCTAACACCACATAGCCAGTGATCCAGAATCCAAACGATGCCAGGAGAAACATTGTAGACCATACTGTATGAACAGGATCTTGATAGTTAAATTCAATTAAGTATAAAATTGTGTACCATATTACGGTAACATGTTCTGGTCAACTACATGTTACGTGGGTGTTTCGACAGGTTTACTCAATACTTCATCCACATCAGTCTGTAAAGTACAAAGTACGACCGACAAGAATACGTGCAATCTGACAAACTCTAGACGGGGGTTAAACTATTTTGCGTTCGAAACGAGGTGTTTTCAATTGTATGATTTGTGATTCGTTGATCAGGATGACAATCACGTTTTTAATTGGTCGTTTTGACCTTTGAAAACCATGTAAATCAGTAGAGTCTAGATAAATTGTTAAAAAGTATGGCCATTCTTAAGGTTGCGCTTTTGTCTCTCTTTTGGACACTAAAATTTTCGTTGTTAATGCATACAAGGCTCAGGTCAACTTACTGGTCAAGCTTTCTGAGGCTTGAGATATGCTAAGTACTATGCTTAATTTATCAAGGTTTCCAGCATCAGTAATGCGTATATAAGCGTTATGCCTATAAAAAAAGAGTGTATTCGCGAAAGTTTATCTCGCAAAAATGCTTAGAAACGTCCCCACGCGAATGTTTTTTTACTTAAATGTTCATTTGAAATGGGGAAGAGGGGTTCAGGGCCACGCGAAATCACAAAACGCTTTCCTTTCGCGTAGGTTTAGCTATCTCGCGAATTTTTGGTGATTTACCGATTCACGAAAGTTTATCCAAAAAAGTTCCCGAGTTTCGACAACTTTTATGCATACTCAGACAGAAGTTGAGTGTTTGTCTGAAAAACTAGTGTATACACATACACACATTTACATTGCACATCACCACTTTTGCTTCATAATTTGGTTAAAAAATATTGATGGCTCTCAAACCTCCTAAATCGTCCGAGAGAACGGCTACAACTTCAGGTCGATTTCAGATCAGAATACCGCTAATAGTTTCGTCAGATTCTTTGATTCGATTCTCTTTCTACTGGAAGAGCGCAATAACGTCTTTTCTAGAAGTGCATGACCGCCTCGGAAGTGCATGACAGCCTCGGAAGTGCGTGACCGCCTCGGAAGTGCGTGACCGTATACGGAAAAAAAATTTGCATGAACGAATGTAAGTTCACTGTAATTTTTGTTACTTGCCGTGCGATTGAAGCAGATCTACATGACTCATATGACTGTGCCAAACCAATGAACAGTTAGACGACTCTGTTACAATTTTCACTCTTCTATCACAAACCATATTTAAAAATGATTTTGTGCATGATGCATGCATGCTCTAAAAGAATACTGATATATATATAAGAATACAGTTTCAGATCGGGAAAATTCATGTTAGACATTCCAAACTTTCATATGGACACCTATCAGATGGTTCAACTCCTGCAGTCTCTGCGATCTGTTTACACACAATTTCTTGTTGCTAAGGCCGTTGCTAAGACTCAAACCTGCGCGCGCATGTTCTTTGAGAAACTGTGAAAAAGTGTATTCTCGTGGACAGTTTTTTCCCCCACATTTGAGTAGATTTCTTTGACATTCAGAAAAATTCCCAGACATTCCATGACATTCCATGACAACCTTGGAAAAGGCACTATTCTCCCTGACTTTCCCTAACTGTAGCAGCACTGCTTACATTCTGTCTTCCTTTTACGCTATAAAGCCCAGCTTACAGCTCTCTAGCCCAACGAATAAAACGGGACATCTTCCTCTTCCATTGCAAGATATTCGTAGGGAACTCAATCGCAAAAAATCCTTCCGCAAAACTGATCAAACTGCTTTCAATCGCAAGGTTCTTCCGCAAAATATGATTTTTGTCAAGTCTGAATCGCAAAAATTTCTTCTGCAAATGATTTCTTCCCATAAGGTAACTCAAAGCAAAACTTTTTCTTGCTCTATTAAGTGTGATTCTAGAGAAAATTTTTCTTCCCATTAGAATGTACACGTTTTTTTTTAAGGAACCCGTTTATAAGAAACTGATCAGTAAAGTCTCCCAAAATTTAAGAAACTTTGACTGCTAAACGAAAAAGCAGGAAAAAAAAATTAAGAAACTCTCAAATTTTGGAAACAGGAATTGTTACAGTTTAGTGTCCCAATATAGCCAAACATATTTACGAATTCTTGAAATCTGAACAGATCTGTAACGTAGGAATCACTACTGTAGCACTTAGTATTTGATACACAGTGATATAATGATTTGGATGATTTGGATACATTGTTTGGTTGGAGCTAGGAAGAGGAACATTGTTTTCAGAACTTTCTTTGTTGATTATGTCTTTCAGAAACTTTTTATATTTAACGGTCCGCGGGGACACATATTTTGTTACCCGTTGAGTGGACAGGGGGGTGGTACCACCCCCCTCCCCCCTCTGGGAAACATACTTCCACTATAGCTAAAGGAATGAAACTTGGTACACCTATTCATAATCATAATAGAAGATAACATGACAAGTTTCACGTTCATTGACAGTCTGGTCTGTACATTATACCCCTTTAAGTCATGAATTTAATAGAAATGGCTGCATTTAACAAAATTTAAAACTGTTTTAACCCTACTAGACCCGGGGGGGGGGGGCTACTAGGCCCCCCTTCCACATTTTTAATTATTGCTCAGGAACCGTTAAAGCAAAAGCCATGAAACTTGGTGACTTTGTCTGAAATTTATATGAGACTACTTTAGCCGCTAAGAAAATTTTCATGGTACCTGCTGTGCGATGACGTCAGCATTTTTCTTTAAGGGGTTATGGTAGAATACGGTATGATGACATCATTTCTCGGGCATAAATCGGGGGTTTTACACACTTTTATTCCTTATTTCTGAGTTATTACCACTATTTACAACTTCCCGAACGTTCTAGATGCCTGACAATTTATCATAATCCATTTTCAGAAGAATTTTGAACTTCGGAAGTTTTCCGAGCTAGGGCAGGCGTCTCTGAAATATGATGACGTCAGCATAATTAATGACCACCTGCTGATGTTTTACCACCTGTTAAGTGTGCATTACATCATATACTATATTCCTACCAAGTTTCGTGGTTACTGCTTTGCTAGAACCAAAGTTACGGAGGGGGGTCTAGTAGCCCCCCGCCGATCTGAGATGCCAAAAAAATCCCGGGTCTGGTAGGGTTAAAAAAATAGCTTACCCTTACACAAATACGACCACATTTGGATATAGCTTGCCAATAGGCGATAGAAAACGATTGCAGAAAACAGAAAGTGAATTTACCAATTATTTTGGTACTTACAGGCTGGTCAGTAAATTCTCAATCACCCACTGAGCCCTCAGGAACAGGTGCTTGCCACGCCCATCTACCCCGCTCGGCAACAAAAATTAGCTTAACCGATGTTTGAGGAATTTCGGTAACACTTGTGAAGTTTCAGAACCAACGGATGAGTGGATCAGGAATTACAGTAACTTTTTCACGAGGAGGGTGGGGGTACCACCCCCATGTCCCCGTGGACCGTTACGAAACTGAATAAGAAGCTTTACCTAGTAAAATCTCAAAAATTTTAAGAAACTTAACTACTTCCTCGAGTGCTTGGTTTCTAATAAAAAACGTGTAGCTACGATAAGAAAATGATTGTTTCGTTATTTGTCCGAAATGGAAAGAAACATGGTGGCAGACTCAACAATAATCGATGAAGTGTTTAATTTCGTTCATAAATTTTACAAAAACAGATCATGCTCACCGAATGAATAATCGCTCATAAAAAATTCCCGAACCAATCAATAAAAAAGAAATCCGAAAATTATATTTGTCAACCAAATGCATTCTGACCGGAAGGAATAACTCATGTCCGAAATACGAGTAGAAAAAAAACAATCAATGCAAATTCCTATTTCAAAAACTCAAGAATACGACAACACGATACATAGCACACCTACGATGAAAAATAATTAACGAATTTTGACAGCTACAACCAAGTCATGAGACTCATGTGACATCACGAAAGGAGTCATCCCCAACAGAATTGTTTTTGGTTGCTTTTTTGAAGTACAAGCCACCAGACGCAGCACTTTTCGGAGGTTTTCGGAAATCGCATCCGCTACAGATAATTCTGCGTATATCAGATATAGTGCACTGGTTATAAGCTAACCTGGAACAGTACATGAAAGACACAAAAAGAGAGAGAGAAAAATAGAAAAACTTCGGCCTTCCGGCGCAAGTGGCGACTATGGAGCTAAGTTTTATTGGTCAAGCCCTCAGAGAAGGAAAATGGCTTAAAAATTGCGCCACCAAGTTTGACACGTGGATTTTTGGAAAAAAGGGGTACAGTTGAGCCTCTAATAGCGGCCACTCCCGAAAACAGTCAATAATTTTTAGTCCCAAATCCTTCCGTAAAGCGACCAACCCCAGTAACGTTTAGTGGCCACCTGGCGCCGTCTACATGAAAAAAACAAAGGATGTTCCCTCTAAAAGCGGGCACTCAAATATTTATTCTATCTGCATCTGATGTTTATGCAAAATATTTCGAGCTAAAGCATGCATTCTGTCCTCATAAAATGATTACTTTGTACAAAACGTGTTTGATTTTTATTATGTGTAATGCAAGCAAATTTTTTAACTGAAATCCTCCAAACCTCTAAAAAGCAGCCACCTTACCTTGGCTAAAGCCAATTTAAAGCAATTATATATGCAAGCTAATACGATGCAAGAATTCAACTTAGATAAATCGCCAAGCATGACCTCAAGCTTAAAACTCTTTGAAATTCTTTACACCACTAATAATACACAATGTTTCCATATCAACAGTATTTTCAAAAATAAACCTCCTCCATTATGAATAAGTGTCGCATGAATATCGTGTCACTTACATTTCGTTACCTACATACGATATTGATGAGGACACTACATAACACTGTTTCGGGCTCAATTTTTGAACATTGAAGAAGCGTATGATATGCATACTTCCAAGCTGCTTTCATTCATCCTAAGTTTCGAATGAATGAAATGTGTGAAGTTCAAATGTGGTGTATGCTGAACTGCTAACTGCTAAAATGCTAACTCCGTATTTAAATGGTACGTTACTTTGGATAACATTTATGCGAATGAAACATAGCAATAAGAGGGCCTTCGAGAAAAATTGCGATCAGATCCAGTTAAGAGTGGTGAAAGCACAACTCCAGATTTATTTCATTTGAGTCTAAGCTTACAGACCGCGCATGACCTTAAAAATTGATAAGCTAATAAAAGAGCACACAGCGCACTATAGCATGTCTCTCTGAATGCAAGTGTCATTTAACTGTCAAGCAATATTGTGAGCAGAGTAAAGGAGTGTTCCACAAAAGTTTTCTAATTAAGAGTTAGTATTATTATAAAGCTAAAAGCAGGGCACAGCAGTGCGTGCTTGATACATGTAATCCAATTCAATGCAACGAAATTCATCGCGGCACCTCAAACACAATACACAACAGAAACTGCTGCTAGTAAGGAGAGTATAAGCGTAAGTACATCAAGGTATATCAAGTTGCAAAATTGCGGTGAGCATACCTCCTCGGAAATCAATGCTTACAGCAAAGACTCGATTACGGGCCTCCTCCATCGAATAAGCCCCCATCCCAAAACCAATTTCTGACAAATAAGTCCCCACCTTTGGAAGCGTCATCCAAAGGAAATAGTTGCATGCTCGCATAGAAACAGTCACAACCAAATAAAAAAGCAATATTTAGTTAAAATAACTGTTGATCAGTTCCTTCTTCATCGTTCCTCTTTCAATCGAATGAATCTGTTGCAGACCGTTTACGTTCTCCGACCGTATTCGTACCAGAACGAGTACGGTCGGTGCATTCTAATGCATTTGAAACCGGTCGGACTATATTCGTTCCATGTTTTCTGTAACGCCATTTTTCGTAAACAACGAATGCGCCACTTCAATTGCAATTCGTAAACAGAATGCCAGCGGAAGACCAACTACCCCTTTTTTTTATAAGCATCAGGTAATTTCAGCTCAGCTTGGAATATGCTTATATTTTTCGAGGTTTCAGGGTCCACTTATGCTTACCGTATGCTTAATTTTGTCGGAGTTTTGAATCAGATCATATAATTTCTCTGATACTGAAAGATTATACGAAGCGAAAAGTTTGCAAGTTTGCTGTTTTATAGCTCAGCATTTAGAAAACATATTGAATTGGTCCAGTAAAACTATGTGCAACGGCAATAAAGTAAGTTTTGCAAAACCAGAAGAAACAACGTTCATAGAAAGTAATTACTGGTGAACCTCGTTCTCAGCCTTGGTATATGCTTAAATCATGCTTAAATTTTTCAGAAATCTCTGCCTCAATATGCTTATAAGCCTTATGCTTATAAAAGAAAAAGGTGTATAGCTGAATAAAAATTGTATAGGAAAACAAATTTAATCGAAGATATCATTCTTAGAAAAAGCAACAACTTCAATCTTGGACAATAAATAAGTTGAGATTTTTCATGAAAAGAAATATCTTACCCCACAATCAAAGGATAATTAAACGCAGCTAAAGCTAGTGCCAACTAAAATGAGCTGATCGGGCTAGCATGAGAGAGTCAGTTATTGAGTAAAATGTTAAAATCTGATCTCGAAGAAGGAAAGAAATGTGGAACAACATGCAAGTTTCTTAAACGCTCGGCAGTCCTAACTACTGCTCTAGCGATGATCTGAGTGAGCGTGTATAGTATGTCCGTTGGAAGGCATTTCTCAAAATGAGGAATTTCTGCCACGAAACACAAAACTGTCCTCGGAGCCCTTACAAATCTTCTCTGATAGCCTTATTTTCCTGGAGAATGTTTTTAACAGTCACTTTTCAACATATAGAATCAGCGAGTGGCAGGCCAGGGTGCGAATACGGTCGGGCTACCATCTCCAGAACGAATTTGGGCCGACGGTATGCGTTCGGTACGAATACGGTCGGAAAACGAATACGGTCTGCAACAAATCGATTCGAAATTTAAAAATCCAACACAAGAAAGTGCTTCTATGACCTCGAAGTTAAAAAGCCCCCCTCATTCATTTTGAATAAGGCCCCACCCCAAAATCCAATTCTGACAAATAATTCGCCGGGGGCTTACCTTGAGGGGATAAAGTTTTGCGTGAATTTATTCTTGCAAGTCCAATTTTCGAGGCATTTTGCGTGGATTTATTGTTGCAAATCAGGGATTTGCAGAAAAAATGTGTGAAAGGAATATAGCAAACGGACATCAACGAAAGAAAAGAAGGCAGTTATCATCATGTGAACTGAGAGAAAGAACGAGTCCAAGCACATCGTTATTGATTAAGATCGAAATATTAGCATTCTTCGCTTTTGGTCAGGCTGAGACATTAATACGATAAATTTTGCGTGGATTTAATTTTGTGAATTTAGCAAAAAATGGCAAAAGTCGTAAAAAATTAATCCATGCAAAAAACAATTCCCTCAAGGTAATTGAGTCATAAAGTATCTACAGTAGCCAAAAATAATAACAGGGGCATAAAAAACGGTTTCCAACCTCCCTAAAATAAAAAAAAATAACTAGCTACCAAAGACCGCAATCATAAGATGCTGCAAATTGCTGCACCACTTGAATCAAATCCAGAACTCCATTCGAAATAATTTTCAATTCATCGCTGGTTAAAGAAAAAATCATAGAAAACTATCTCATGTCACATCTCATAAAATGTAACAACACAATCGTTCCAAACAAACACCCACTTACAATACTCTGCATAATAAAGTTCAAATTAACTCCCAGTCATATATTGTTTTATGCGTATACAAATTTATAACATGGACAGAAAGAGAAGACAACAAAACAAAATCAACAGACGAAGCAAACTACACCTAAAGATATGAACATGTCCAAACATCAATCATACAATTACCACCACAGGGAGAGAACAGATACAAAGGTTCTTAGCAACTCCTTGCACGACGAAGAGCTGCATAGTAGAAAAATAAAAAATAAGAATATAAGAACGTTTCTGGAATACAAAATTCAAACTTCCATTCATATGAAATATACTTCACGCATACGATCAATTGAGCGTACTTATTGCATCATACTCAATAACAGCCCAGACCTGCTCACGAGTTATCAAAGTGAAATGCCTGAAAATCAGTGGGCTTCTTTGCAGGCAGAAATCGAGTTTAATCCACGTAGTTTGGTATCACTAAGTTAAGAAAGTTACTAAACAAAAAGTGAGAAAAAAGTTAGAATCCCATCAATTACCGCAAAAACAAGAAAAGTTTTTTTTGTTTCCCAACAGAGTCAAATAATTACACCTTGTTGAAATCTGAAAACATTAGCTTCACAGAAGTCACTACGTATGACAGCGGCTTTCTTCCTGTGGCTTTCAACTTATATTTCAAATGTTTATATTAAAAATTAGATTCGTCGTTCTTCACAAAAGTATCCTATCTCCGAAGCATTTTCCAGTAAAATCTAATACAACTTAAGAAACTTTGGCTATAACGACAAGTGCACACTTTCTTCTATATAAAAAATTTTCAACAAAATATTACGAGCCCTTATTCGGATGAGTGACTAAACACAACACGTGAAAATTACTAAAAATAATTAAAATTTTATTATTGTTTTTTTTCAAAATAACACTTACACACCATCACCTGGCAGTTGGACCAAGTGCCGAAGATTGACGCTCCACTCGACAGCTTGCTTGTACTTATCGTGATGGCCGCCAGGTTGCCTTTCATAGATGGCAATTGTCTCATCAATGAAGAATTGCGCTTCATCCCAGCGTTCATTCTTCTCACAAACTTTTGCCAGCAGGAACAGAACATCAGCTCTCTGTATGCAATCAAATCCGTACTGAGGAAGGGACGAATACGCTTGTTGTGCCCATTGTAAATGTTCGTATGCAGAATTCAGATCGTCTGTAACAAAACAAGCATATCCCAACCAGTGGTGGCATTCAGCAACGATGTCTGACTCTGTGGAGAATAGTTTCTCGAGTGAAGGGAGAAGTTCAGATAATTTCGAACGATATTTATCAGTATTTTCATCTGTTACAGGATAACCTTCACTTCCATCATTGTGCAATTGGAAGTAGGACACACATCGACCATATTTTGCTTGCATTGCATCTCTTTGAAATAGGATAGTCACATTGTGGTAGTTATTCACATGTTTTAATTCATCATAAGAAGATCCATACTGATAGTAAGCATGCACATAACGACTCTCCGTTCTTGACATATGACCGTCAATCATGTACTGATATGCAGTTCCATCTGTCACATCTGATGTCACATTCGTCTTCTTTGCTTCCTTCAACTTGCCTTGCTGGTACATTAATAGACACCAACAAATCTCTGCATTCGTATATTCACAGTTCATTGAATTTGTTGCTTTTTTAATGTTACTTAACGCATCGATGAAAAACCATTCTTCATCATGAAGACGAAACAGACAACTTCCAAGATTGTGGTAGAGTGCAGCTAAATTCTGTTGAAGTACATCCACGTTTTCAAGGACAGGTGCAACTTTCATGCAACGGAGTTTTGATTCTAAATCCATGAACTTCCTCACATCAAACTAGAGTAAAGAAAAGAACATGTATTCCAATCTAAAACATCACTTAATAACTAATGAGAGTTGTTGTTGTTTGTGTTTGGTTAACATGGTTTGAAAGTTGAAAGACTCACGTCCCGATTGAAATATGCTTTCCCACCACTGCATACAGTACATACGGCATACACTGCATAAAGTTGTTGTTTTGATGTCATATAACATGCACTAGTATAAATTGTTAGTTGGAGGTAGAAATCGTACATGATTAGCACAAAAACCACTTCAAGATAAAAAGATACGTTTCTACGTCCTTGGTTTCTTCCAATCCAAATCACGACATGATAAGATTACAATCACGTCTTTCACATTATCTAGATGTAAGCACAATGTATAACTGACACATTGAATTAACTTTTTTCTAAAAAAATGTTTGTCAAAAAATTAAAGGGGAGCAATGGTCAAAAATGAAATTTTAACAGATCATAGAGCTCAACAACACGTGACACACAGTTCTTATTTCAGGACCAAAGCTTGTGTGGTTCCGGAGATATTTTGCCCCAAAGTACAGCAGCTACTATCTCGCCACTAATTATGCATGATGTCACTGGTGTCACACTCAAATTATCTACATTTTGTTTCCAAAATACTCCACGTTGATTTATTTTGAAGGGTTGTCTCTTTCACTTCATCACAAACCTAAGCAATATGATTAAAATCCAATAAAGAAAATAACATAACCTTTTGGGTTACTAAGGAAATAGCAATGCTTAGTGACGGACTCCAGTGACATCATGAAAAATCGAGATGGTAGCTGCTCGACGTTGAGAACAAATATCTACAGAAAAAAGCAAGCTTTTGCTATGCTGTTGATGGGAAATCCCACGTTGCGCTCTGCTCTATCATCTGTTAAAATTTCATTCAAGTATCATCAATGTTTTGGTTCGGTAAATCGTTTTTCAGAAAAAAACAATTCTATGCTGGAGATGGCCGTGCTCTGGTCCGATTAAGCGCAGGCCCCACTCTGAAGTGGGCCAATGAGCATATCCCACTTTCAACTTACGCGCGCCAATGCCTGGTAGCTACCCACTGCCTAAACGTCGTGGTCGTATCCTGATTTGTGATCGCGTCGTGTTTTTGTGGGCGTATCTGAAAAGCTCATAGTGCGACTATCAGTTGTTGTTTCAATAGACGAGGTGGGCATGATTGACAGGCAGGAATTTAGGGGGAATGTAAAATTTATCAATGAGCTAGAACTAGAAACGCTATAGAGAGAACAGAATCGCAGCTTTTAAATGGCAAAATATATTGGCTGTTATTCTGTGGGTCATTAGACAGTGTCGAATTTTAATCCCACTCTCTATCGAATGCATGATGAGTACACGCTTCTTTATCAGCAACATTTTATAAGCAAAACGACGCTCAAATCTTTCAACAGCTAAGTAACAGCTCAGTCTAGACTAAACCGATAATGTGAAAATGCAGTTGATTCTTTTCAAAAGAAGTCTGAAACTGAAAAGGCATCTCCGTTGTCAAAATCTCGGTCCTCTCTACGGTCAATAAGCAGCAGCTAAGCAACAATCAAACCTGGGAAAGAGGAGAACCTAAGCTTAGCAACATCGAGGCTATGTGCCTCCCTGTTTACACTATTCCTGTACCTCATATTCTTGTGCCACTTCTGATATTTCCGTCTTCATTTCCAATTATATAGACAAAATAGACGTACATGCTGGGCAAAGACATTCCGCTCAGCAACTTCAAAACTTTAGAGTTATTTGTCATGGCAATAACAAAGCTAAAGCCAAGCTTTTGTACTAGACAATGATGCTGTGGCTATAATGATGTTAAGGCAGTAACGTAATGATACTTTTATGACCTATAGGTCAGAGAAATCAATGCTATCCAGCACAGAGTTATACCTGCACTAAATAAATTGCTTTCTTTTCTTACCCCTTTTCAAATTCACGAGTTCAAAGGTCGAATGAGGAAATAGGAAAAAGAATAACAATACTGCTTAGCTAAATATTCTCATGATTTCCTCACTACTTGCGCTGTTAGCTTATTAATTATTGAATACGAAATTCTGAAGTGGAACTGGCTTGAAGTAAGTGTTGCGCAGTTCTAAAATATTTTGCTGATCTCTTTTAACCCTACTATGGCGGGGGGGGGGGGGGGCCAACGGACCCAACCCCACATATTTTCTGAAATTGTGTCAAAACGCCGAAAG
>JAOBRC010455789.1:0-11930 GCA_027575255.1 Scolionema suvaense
TCAAGCTAGCCCAACAGCTTGTGTTGAAGCATTATTGTTTCTCTGTGCACATTGGCTCTAATGAACGTCCCCTGAATATTTTGAAATGCTGAAATTTAAATTGTGCAGATTTTAGAAACATAACTATTGGATCTGCTTTGATTACTCAATTAGTTGAAAAATGACTCAAACATTGTGATGATACGGTATGAAGTCTTCTGTTTTGGACCTCTGTCATAGAAATGTGTTATTCTGTTTAAAAGTAGCAGAAAACGCTGTTTGTATTTCAGTCACTAGGGTCAGGTTTTTTATAAATGTCTTCCTAAGCCGCTCGCATACAACGTCATACATACTGATTAGTATGCACTGTTTTACAGGATCATGAAAATTTAATTAATGCAATAGTCTTGTGGAAAAATTGGATATAAAGAACTGATCTTCACTTTCCTGGCAGTGTCAGCCTAAGTAGACATCACTGTATTATGTGTGAGTCACAAAAGTTTGTATTCAGACTTTTCTTGGGAAATGTTTTCAGTGATCTTTTGTATTGATTGAATTATTGCTTCATTGTTCTCCAGAGTATTATTTGGAAGACGTCATCCAGATGTTAGGATTTGTTCCACCTTTAAAGGACAAAAAGAAGCGTGGACGTGATGTTGATGTCGACCTAGAAGAAGAGGTAATGGGCATTATAATGATAGTCATTTTTGGTGTTTCTTTGTTCCTGTTTGCATGTTCCATTGGGTGCTACTTCACTTTCCTCGCTCGATGGGCAGCTTGTGAGATCATTGGTCATGTAGTCATGACAAGGTTTATAGAAGTTGGGGGCAGGAAAGTAGAATAGCGTCTTCAGTTGTTGTATTTGCTGAAAGCTTGTTTGTGAGCTTGATTGATTAAATTTTCAACTCAGTGAAACAATGCCCTCATTTACTTAAGCAGTGTTTGTGATCAGGGAAGAATTACGCTGTCGTCATTCTGTCATTATTGATTCTGATGTGACAATTGTGATTTATTCCTGTTCATTCTTCTACATGAAAGTTATAAGAAGTAAAACTTTAGGAGCTCTTTCATTTTGCCAACCTCCTTCCCTCGAACAATTTTACCTATACCTTGGTCGCCCTATTTATGCCGGCCCCAATTTAACGCTAGCCCTTACAACACTTGCCCTTACTCCACCTTTTCGAAGTAAATTCCAGGTTAAATGCTTATAGCAGGACCTTTGTCTCTGGCCCTTATAATGCCAGTAGTAAAAAAAATATCGCCGTTTAGGTCCAGCGTAAAAAGGGCCACACTAGGTACATTGTCAATGTTTCCAATCTGTAGTACACTCACTGTTGCGTGTCCTTTTTCTGTTAAATCCTATTCTTCCAATTCTTTACTGCGCAAACCTGTCCTGTTGGTGGTTTCTAGCTGGATATTAATTTCTCAGGGCAAAATGTTATGAAGGAGAGGCAGTGGATAATAGGAAACTTGGACCCAAAAGTGCTTTGAAGCATTTTCTAGTACTATCAATGTTGTTTTGTATTTCAGGAAGACATGAACAAGGTCTGCAATGATGATTACTCAATTCAAACGAAGAACTCAATGGGTCAACTCAGTGAAAGGGAAACATCGTTTGAACTTATCGAGGTTAGTAGTTTGTGCTTTTGTCTCTTTGGTAGATGTGTTGCCAGGTGACTATCAGCTAAACTGTAGCTAGTGACTGTAGCTATTAGACTTTGTTCTCCCTTGGTTGCGATTCGCACGCACCTCTTCTGGAGGCTTGCTTATATGGTTCAGGCAGTATGATCATAATACTCTTTGCTTTTTTCAAACAAATGATCGTAAGTTGATATTGAAAATATACGTTTTATTTTAATGATCCACCACTGACCTTTGAGTTTAACATGAAAAATTGGCACAAATTGGTACTGTCACAGAGTAACCTGGTTCAACTAGAAACTAGGATTGCCGATGAAAAGCATGCCCTCTTTCAATAAGAGTTTCTTTTGTTTGAATTGAGTCATGATACTTTCTTCCTTTTGGATTTGAAATTACTGTGGCGTGCTCTATACCTCTTATGGTATGTTTGACTCGTCTTCCAGGCACTGCTGACATACATCACTACATTGGAAATTCCGGGTGCTGTACTGATTTTCCTGCCTGGATGGAATCTCATATTTTCCCTGCTTAGGCATCTCAGGCAGCATAGAGAGTTTGGTAAGTTTCCCTCATTATTTGTGGAGTGTTATATTATATATGCATAGAATTTGGGACTTGGCTTTTTCACTCGTACCAAAAATAGCTATGAAACTAACCGCCATTCCTGCGAAAGAAGGAATGCTTCTCATTTCATAATCTTGTTCTGCTATTGTTTACGCCACAAGTTGCGACTAGGTTGAAATAAAGATGGAGCATGTTCTTTGGGGGCAGTTATTTGCAGTATTATCCCATCTGAAGCCTGTTTATAACCATTGTATCAACCCCAGGAGACTAGAAAAAACAACTGGACCCGTTTGTTACTCCACCGATTTCTCGATGTGGGCCTTTTGATTGATGTTTATTGGTTGAATAGAGTTTCACTTGATGCTGCTGTTACTTACTTGACTTCTCTTTTTCGTTTGTAGTTTCAGGTTGTGTTAGTTGTCTTTTGTTTACTTTATAATTCCTTAAGCAAAAGTGCTCATTTTTGGACTCCCGCTGTAGCGGAAGAGTCCTATAAAATGAGGTCTGTCCTTCCATCCGTTCTTCCGTCCGTCCGTCACCAAGGCATTTTCCCGGATAACCCTTCAATGAATTTTTCTGAAATTTGGTGTGAAGATTACAATCAGCAATTGACGAAAAGTGATGGTGCCGGAATTTTTTTAAAAAATTTTGTACGGCTAGCAGGTGGCAATTTATCCCCAAAATGGCTGTTTTAACCCTTTGAATGCCAAGGACGTATATATACGTCCTCGTGGTGCGTACTCAGCAGCTGAGCTCCTTACTGTAAATGAGGCTTCAACAGCCAAGGACGTATATACAGCAGAGTCTCCAATACTCGAACCTCTATAACTCGAATGTCTCCTTAACTGGAACAAATTCGTTGGCACCATGAAAATTTCTTATAAAACTTTGCTAAAAAACCTCTACAGCTCGAACCTCGTAACTCGAATGTCCCCTTAACTCAAACGGATTTTTTTGTCCCTTAAAGATGTTTTACTCCATAACTCGAATTTTCGGGTATCGTAATAAAAATTTGAAAAGCTTTCCTGATAATTTGAGTCCTTATCGTTTTAAATATTTTGATATTGACGTGTGTTGCGGGCTTTATATTATTCTATTGAATCGCAATCAAAAAAGATTCTGATATTACTTGTAAACAAACAGTTTTCACTGATTTCCTCTCTAAGTAAGAGAGACAAGTCTCATTTTGTTTGAGACACATATTGGAACCTGTATCATGTCTCGTTGGGATGGTTTCAAATTGAGTGTGATTCTGGTTGCAAATACGTATGCAATGTGTACCAGGCAAATTTCAGACTAGTCTCATTTCCCTTAACCTTTAAAATCCCTGAAAAGGTCACAAATGCATTGTTTTTGACTTCCACTAACCCCAAAAAACCCTATAAGCAAGACTATATTCAACGATCTGTTTTTTTTTCAGGTGATCCGCAAATAAGGGGGAAATTTCCCTATAACTTGAAAACCTCTACAACTCGAATGTCTCCGTAACTCGAACGATTTCCTTTTCCCCCTAGCCGTTCGAGTTATGGAGACTCTACTCTATACGTCCTTTGATATGTGCCCCAATAGCCATGGACATATATATATATATACGTCCTTACACCAAGGATACAGCAAAGGTTCCAGCTGCTCGTGTCTGCTCGCACACTTTTGGCCAGCTGTTGGAGCTCATTTTTCGTATTCTCGATACGTCGTAGTATACTATTCAGCTTGGTGTAAACTTGAAAAAGGCACGCATACACGGTTTTCAAGGGGCAAGGTAGGCGATTTGTCAGCTATGCTCTACCAAGGGTTGGCTGCTCGGGGTAAAACCGGTTGGCTGCTCAGGCACCACTATGAATGACGTACATGTACGTCATTGGCAGTTAACGGGAAATGTGTCTGGCATTCAAAGGGTTAAGGGCTTTTAAAGAATATTTCAAAATTTGCTTATTACTTTTTTTGTAATTTTTGGTGTGAAACTACAGGGCAGTAGTAGTTATGCTGTGGACCACATGTCATATCTGGGAAAACTCTCATTCGGCTTGCAGGTGGCAATTTATACACGTCCAAAAAAGGCCTTTTTCATGGTTTTTCCTAATAAGTCAAGAACTGTTCATCCGATTCTTGTCATTTTTGGTGTGAATATTAGGGGCAACTCTACGCATATTTTGAAGCATATACCATGTCTCGTGAAAATCTCGTTAGGCTTGTGGGTGGCAGTTTATGTCCAAAAAGGGCAATTTTCAGAGTTCTGTCAACGTAAGTCATGAACGGATAATCTGTTTATTGTTGTTTTTTGGTGTGAATTTTTAAGGCAACTGTACGCATGTTGTGAACCATTTGCCATGCCTCCGGACAATCTCGTTTGGCTTGCAGGCGGCACTTTATGCCAAAAAATGGTGTTTTTTATGTTTTTTCCAAGTAAGTCAAAAACTGTTAATCCGATTCTTGTCATTTTTGGTGTGAATATTAGGGGCAACTCTACGCATGTTTTGAAGCATATGCCATGTCTCATGAAAATCTCGTTTGGTTTGCGGGTAGCAATTTATGTCTAAACATGGCGATTTTCAGAGTTGTTTCCATGTATTTTATTGTTATTTTTGGTATGAGTATTTGAGACAATTGTATGCATGTTATGAACCATTTGCCATATCCCGACAGTCTCGTTTGGCTTGCAGGTGGCAATTTATGTCCAAAAATGTCGTTTTTCATGATTTTTTATGCTAAGATATCAAAAGCTGTTCATCTGATTCTTGTCATTTTTGGTTTGAAGGTTCGGGGCAGCTCCACACATGTTTTGAACCATGTGCCATTTCTCCTGACGATCTGATTTGGCTTGCAGGTGCCAATTTATGCCCAAAAATGGTTGTTTTCAGGGTTTTTTCCCAATATATCATGAACGGCTCATCCGTTTTTTGTCATTTTCAGTGTGATTCATAGGAGCCTCTCTGCATACGTTATGAGCCATGTGCCGTGTCCAAGGAAAATCTCATTAGGCTTGCGGGCGGTGATTTACGTCAGAAAATGGCTATTTTCAGGGTTTTTTCCAAATGTGTCAACAGTGGTTTAAGTTTTCATTTTTGGCGTGGATCTTAGGGGCAACAAATCATACGTCATAACCCATGCTTCATATCTTGAGAATATGTTGTTGTTCAGCATGCGGGTGGCAATTTATGTCAATAATGGCTGTTTTAGGGTTTTTTCATAATGTTTCAAGAACACTTCATGGTGTTTTTGTGATGTGTGGTCCAAATCCTATCGCTTACGTGTTATTCTCTTCTTTGATATGACGCGGAGATTCCCAATTATGTTTGCAGGAGTCCACTAATTATGTGACTTGTTTTGTTTTGACGTGCCATTTGAACGACTTTATCATTTTCGCAAGAGTCAATATTCTCGGCCAAACCCTCAGCACATGAATTCACTTCGTGTTGTTTGTAAATTCTTGTTTATTACCATGAAGCCCAATCTTTTCAAATGCCACTCATTATGCAGATTCTAGCTTCAGAGAAGGAGCAGAGATAGCGAATCTGAAAATAATTTTTTTCATAAACATTTTTTCAAAGCTCAATAGTGTCGTCTGATTTTAGGCACGCCGCAGTATGTTTTGCTTCCTCTACATTCTCAAGTACCTCGTGAGGACCAGCGCAGAGTCTTCCAGCCAACTCCTCCAGATGTTCGAAAGGTTTGTTGGTTTAGTATATATTCAGTTTACAGGTTTCTGTGGTGAATGAGCCCTCTTGTCTGTGTTCTACAGTCCCTGGTAGATTTATGTAATTTTCATTTGTGGTTGAAATTACCTTCACACTTCTGTGCTGGAACAGATACCAATAATGTGAACTATTGCATTATCCAAAACATAAAAATTATTAGCATTTGAAAGCTTTCCTCTGTTTGAGTTTTGGTTTACCTCTTTCTTTTAACTTGAATCTCATTGCATTCTTTGCCGTGCATACATTCTGTGCAATAAATGGCTCTTTGTTCTAGATTATCTTATCTACAAATATTGCAGAGACAAGTGTGACTATAGATGATGTTGTGTTTGTCATTGATTCATGCAAGTAAGACATTGTTTTTTGTTTTTGATTGAATATGGTAGAACAATTTATTTTTTTTTACTCGGGCTCTGACTGTAGCATTGTGTGGAGCATTTTGGATAATGCTGAAGCATGTGAACCAGATTTGTTTCATATTGTTTGAGCTTCTTTAGTCATGTGTAAAGATTTCTATTTGAATTTTGTATGCATTCTTTATCACCGAAAATGGTGCATAACAGTAAAGTGGTTTTTTATGAGTCTCCATATCACAGAGATCTTCGTACGTTTCTGTCGTGCCGGATTTCTGGACTTTTCCTTCATTCAAAATTGGTTGTTGTAGATTTGTTGTCATGATTCATTGCTCAAGAAACTAAGCGTATTTGATGTGGTGCTCTCTCTTTTTTTTGGCTCATGTGTTTTCTTGTGTGGCACAAAAACGGCAACGAATATAGATGTACGAAAATTAAAGACGGAAAATTATGAAGACGTCTGTGATATGAAAACTCATGGCTCTTTCAGAGAACCGGCATTATGTTTTAAGCTAGCAAGCTGTTGAGTGACATGGATCTCCCAGAAAACCTTTCTTGGATGGAGGGTGTCATGAAGAACCATTGACTACGTCAGCTCGAATGAACACAGAGTTTTCAAAATAAAGCAAAAATAAACAAACATCGGTTTTGTCACAGCGGGGACTATTACTTGGGAAAGTATGAGCGGGCTCATATAGCGCATAACTAGGTGAGTGCAATACGTGCACGCTCCCAAGATATGTGAATACACGCATACAGCAAGTGTTGTTAAGGTGAGAAGAAATGGAAGAAGAAGACGCAAAACAAAAACAACAGCAAAAATGAAACATGGGAAACAAATAAATTAACGAATAGACACAATCTTACGGATGAAAACAGGAAAAAGCAGCACCAAATAGCAGTATAAACTGCAGTCCATAGACTTAATACGTCCGACCATTCAAGGACAATACATTATCAAAGTACTCAAATACATGCAAATATCACCGCGTGACTGCTTATTTTGCAAGCAGGATGAAGAATACTGGGGTAATTTTCTCATACAATCCATATCCAAGCGCATAGTGTTATTGTAGATTAGGTAAAATTGTTTTTGCACAATGTGATTGATCCTGTAAATGGCTGTGTTTTCAAGCACCAATGTAACTCAAAAAAAGAGTGAGATATGTAGTCTAACCCTGTGCCCCTGTTGAAATAAAAATTGTATGAGTTTGCTTTTTATCATAAATTAGTTCAACAAAGTTGCATGATCAGAAATGTAAAAATATTTGTTGTACCTCTCTTAGGTTCCCTTTTTCATTAAAAGTGGATGCTGCTTTCCGATGTTGAATTAGAGCGTCGGTATTCTTATCATATTTACAGGGCAAAGATCAAGTTGTTCACATCGCATAATAACATGACCAACTATGCTACAGTTTGGGCATCAAAGACAAATTTAGAGCAGCGCCGAGGTCGTGCTGGTCGTGTTAGAGGTGGATTTGCTTTTCATCTGTGCAGTAGAGCCCGTTATGACAAGTAAGTTCTTGCCTTCATAAGTTTAGGTGTGATTTGTCTAGTCAACCATTAGGCCGATAGGAAAGTGTCACTTCCTATTTGATGTTATATTTTCCCCTATTTCTCTGTATTACGTCATCTACTTGCTTTCAGTTCAATTTCATTTTGGTGTAAGACACTTGTCAGTATTTGCAGGATGCTTCGTGTTGTTGTTGGCACCTCTAGTCGCTTTTAAGACCTGTATACAATACGTGCATCCAATCTGCCCCATATTTTGTGTTTTCCTCCCTTACATCCAAGCAAGTTCCATAGATTTCCATTTGTTCTTATTAATTTTACAAAATACTTCATCGCACATAGTAGTCTCTCTTTTCATTATGGTGTGCAATGATTAGGAACACAATCACCAATTATTGTTACTCGCCCAGCAATTCTCAATCTTGGTTTCTCAAAAAGCTATTATGTGCATTGCAAGATATTTGCTAGAGTTCGAGATATTTTTCTTGGTACGGTTGCAATACTTTTCCCGCTTTTAACTATTACTCAACATCGCTTTCAGACTTGCGCAGCATGCTACTCCAGAAATCCTGCGGACTCCTTTGCACGAATTGGCATTGAAAGTGAAATTATTGAAACTTGGCAAGATTCAAGATTTCTTGAATCGGGCAATGGAACCTCCTCCCCTTGATGCTGTTGTGGAATCAATTGCTATGTTGAAAGAAATGGAAGCGCTCGATCCAGATGAGAATCTAACACCTCTTGGGTTCATTCTGGCAAAGCTACCTATTGAGCCTCGATTGGGCAAGATGATCATCCTGGGATGTGTGTTCCAGTAGGTGATCTTTGTTATTGTTTAGTTTTCCATCGGTGTTTTTTTTTACGAGTTTCTCATTTGAACTGTCTTTTGTCAGACTGGAAAATTTCAAGTCTTTTTGGCATATCTGACAATTATTGTGAGTCTTCGCATACTAAAGTTAGAGCGGATTTTAGTGACCTGCATGTGCATCGCTTTAACCATTATTTTAATTGTGACAGTCCCATTTGTGAATGCCAAGATGAGGAAGGAAAACTGAAATCTTTCTCTTGTGTTGCCTAAGATATATAGCCACCCACGCCAACAACTCCTTAGCGCCATCACTAATCTGCTGAAAAATGATATTTCAGTTCTCCCAGATAGTTTTTGGACTTCTCTCCTTTGTTGGTAGCATTGTTTACAAATCTGTTTCTAATCGATTAATAGTAGAAGCCACAGTTAGATTCATCAAACAATAAGAGAGGTTTCACCATCATTATGTTCTCTTGTTCTGCATTTTAATGTCTTCTATACTGACGCATTTCCCCTTCCCTGGTATTCCACAAATTTTCTTGAACAGCTACTTAATTTGCACGATTGACCTGAAGTTGCAAAATCTGCAAATATTTATGGCCACAAGAATTTCTTTTTCTGAAGAATATTATTTGAAATCCAGATCATTCCTCGTTTTAACATTCCTACTGACAGACCATACAGAGTGAATGGCACTGTACATGTTTACTGGCTTGTAAACAATCAATTTTATGTCAATCTATCTACCAGTCATTTGAATTTAGTGTACTTCCATTTCTCCTCCACCTGGCACATCATGAAGCGCACTGCAAGGATTGATTTTTGTATCACTGCTCTAAATCTTTCAATCCACCTCCCTGACTTAAAATATAGCGAATATATCATTGTATATTTCATTATAAGGAATTGAGGCGGCTCTACAGCTATGCTGCCAACTTTTTGCAGAAAATTACGTTAACTTGCTTCTTCATACTGCCATGGTCAATTGCTGCTGCTAATCTGTGAATGGTTTCTTCTCCTTTCGTGCTCTAATAAGAAGGGGATTGTTTGCTGGATGCTTTTACCCTCGTCCTGTTGTCACTTTAAGGCTAATGTCTGCGTGTTTTGTGACTTTTTGGCCACTTTTAGATTTTTCTTTTTTTTTTTTCTGTGCAGTGTCGGTGATTTTTTTTTTCTGTGCAGTGTCGGTGATTTCTTTTTTTTTTTTCTGTGCAGTGTCGGTGATGCAATGTGCACAATAGCATCAAGTACGTGCTTTCCTGAACCTTTTGAGACACCCACAGAGCAGAGGAGGCTGGGATGGGTTCACAAGAAGTTTGCTGGCGACAGGAACAGTGACCATATGGCCATGTTATGGGCTTTTCAACAATGGGAAGATGCACGGTAAGTATGACTATGTTTTATGGTAGTTATACTTCTGTAGCAGCTCACTGTGTTTACATGACCATTTTGTGCCTTTTTTGTCGCCTTCTAGGTTTAGTTGTTTGCTGGTTGTTCTCAGTATAATGAAGAAAGCTTGCATTGTTGTTTGCGTGTCCTTCCCCCTATGAGTCATATTATCAAACTACATGACCAGCTCTGTCTTGAGGAATTGTACATTGCTGTATTCCGCCATTAGATCATTGAGTTCTGTTGGCATTGGAATCTTTCGACAGAAGGAATGAAAAATTTTGATGTTCACCATCATAGTGGAGTACCACTTATTTGCCGAAGTTATGCCTCTTCCAATCTATGTATGTTAGGCCTAATCAAATTGTTGTTTCAGCTGGGAGGACCCAATTCCTTCCCAATGAACCATTTGGGTTATTGATTATGTGTTTACATTTATGCATCTGTATGTTAATATTTCCAACTTGGAGATTTTTACTTGGTGCGGGTATGAATAGTTCTTTTTTCCATTTTTTTTGACAGCCAAGCTATCCTCAAAACAGAGGAAGAGTGATCACAACTTGTGCAAGCCAACTGCGTTTGCATTCAGTAACATTGCCATGAAAAGAACCTGTAGCATTTTTGCAATGCACTATGTGCTCCCGGCCTAATGTTGCTAAACAATGTTTATTTCTGTTGACAGGGCTGTTGATGAGCATACTGAGATTCACTTTTGTGAAGCGCACATGCTCAACATGTCAACTTTGCGAATGACTGGTGACGCTAAGCACCAATTGAAAGACTTGCTTTGCAATATCGGATTTCCTGATGAATGTATGCACCCACAACCATTCAATTATCGAGGACCAGATGGACAGTTGGATCTGGTTAGATTTTGTTCTTTATTGATGCTTGGCTTTTGTTGTGCAAAGCTTTAAATTCCGTGTTATTTTATTGTTTTGAAAAGGCTTCATGAATCTGGAATTCACCCCGAAATTTGGTAAATATACTTAGGCCTGAGTTGGGCCAAGTAATGCTTGTATGAGACTGTCTGCAGTAGAAAAGGTTCTGATCCCTTTTTATCGAGTTCACTGCTTAAATCTGACAGTCTGCCTGCTGGTGTTTTGAGTAGGAAATACGTTGGCTGTAGCTGCAGCTGGTGCATTTTTAGGAAGATTATAGGGGTTTTTGGACTCCCATCGTATAAAAAGAGGTTTGTATGTCTGCAGGGTGGAAAGGCAGGATACTGGAAAACTACTGGAATTCTACTGGATTTTCAGTCATGAAAATCAGTGGCCACCCTGGTCTGCCCGTTTCTCGCAAAACTAATCTGAATATTATGCGAAAAATTCTATGACATGCAAATCCACTAATTTCACTTAGGTTTGAAATCGATTCGTCAAAATAGACCTTATCGCAATATCATCTTCATGCAGTGCATTGGGGGATGACCTGGGACCCGTAAAAAAATAATCTTACTGTGACAAAAGCAAATGCCATTATGTCATTATCAATTTTGCTGGCAACAGCTGATTTAATCTTCTCTTTCGGCATTGAAATGATCTTCTTCGGGGATGTCCGCTCTCACTACAAGGACATCTGCCCCGATTGCCAACCCACTATGCATTGTGTTATTAGGATTTGCGAAATGATCTATAGCTGGCCTTCCGGAAGACCGATCGTTTCTATGGAGAATCTCCCCTAGTTCGTTGATGTAGCTGACAGTTCGGAATTATTTTGAGGCCTGATGAATTCAGCAAATTTTCGAACATATTCAGATCAGCAGTTTTCGATACATGGTGATGTCTACGGCAGTCTTGGCATTCTGCTGTTGTTATTTTTCTGAATTAAAAGCATTTGCGAAATCTACCTAGAAAGTTCTTCTTTAATATTATCTTTAGGGAAGAAATTATATGGTGAAGAATTTTTGATAGATTAAAACAATGCACAAAATCGAGCGCAAATTGGCTTTGAGGGTTTATTTATCCTCGCTGTGGCGTGTAGTCAAGC
>JAOBRC010455900.1:0-11928 GCA_027575255.1 Scolionema suvaense
CTTTGCCAGCAATCCATTTTGGTCAAACTTCTCTGTAAGAGTATTAGAAGACCATTCGTTGATGATAATTCTGTGGGAATGATGGACACATTTTATCATGCAAGAATCCCAGTATTAAGCTTCGCAATTTTATGTACGTTCACTTAAATTTGCTTCGCAGTTTCAGGAGTATTCAGCAATCGCTTCGCAAATTGCGAACTGCGAGCGGCTAATTCGTACCCTGAATTCCATCAATTGACGCAGCGCAGTCTAGGGTCTACATTTTCAGGTGTTATACTCTTTCTATATGGCAGTAATTATTCACATGTTTTATACCTTCGGGTCATTTAAAAGCATTCGTAATGCAGCTCGTTTCTAATTTTTTAACAAGTTAAATGATGACCTGTGCATTCTGTATTTGCTTTGCTAGTTTTAATGGAGGCATAGAGTTTTGGTGAAAAAAAAAGATTACTTTGTTATGAGAGGAGGGTCTATGGGCAGGATTTTATTTCAATGTTCTGAATACAATTTTGCAGATGTTTTGTCAACAGAAAAAGGCTCTCAACAGTGATTGTGTTACCTTCTTCAAAGTTGTTATACCATTGTTTGCATGGTATTTAAAACTGCATGAGAGATTCTGATGATCTAGAAGATTAAAGATTATGAGGAATGGATTTGTAGAGCAATTCCTGCATGATTGATAATCGGAGAAGTGGCATTCCTGCTTCAATCTAGGAAATAAAAGGGGAAGTAAAAGAGAAGTAGTATGCTGTATTGTATATCCAATATTACACTGAACCTACCCCTAGTCATATTGATTGTTTTTATCATTAGTCTCATTTCTTTTGACAGTAATTCTACAGTAAAATTAAGATGGAATGTGTATGCTGTCTGTATTCATCACATGTCTATCAACTGCTAATACGTTTTGGAAATACTGCAAATTAAAATTTTCAATAAAGCTGATGCTCGTACCGACAATGACAAAAGCGTGAAACTTGATGCAACAAATTTAATTAGAACACTTTTGGAAATCTGTTATGTATAATAATAATATTGTCAAAAATATAATTGCACACTTGTTATCTGCTATCATGGCATTGCAGTCCTTGTCTGGAAAATTTTTGGACAGGAGTGAAATTTTGCACGAGCAAGTTCCAACTCGTGTGCAGTCACATGTTATCAATGTAATCAATCAGGTACGAGAGTGTTTTTTCCCTAGCAGAATAGTTCAACTTATTCTCCTTGCTAATTGGGGGAGGGTGCACATCCGAACAACTTTTGATGCTGAGGAATTAGAACTCTGAGTACTAAGTTTATAGTTATGGTCCTAACATAGGCCTTTCACCAACAACAAGCAAAGCCTGCAAATCCCTTTCGAAAGATACCAAAGAGATGCCATGGGACGTCAATGTGCTCGGAAACTACGAAAGGCTAACTTTCTGCTCCAGTGCAAACCAGCAACACCTTAATTCGACTTTGATTTCAGCAAACCATCTTTCGTAAAGTTTTCAGAACTTGTTGTGTAGCCGTCTCAAACTTTCAAACATATGCATGTTTCAATGTCCCTTAACTTTCTTTCCCAGCACAAAGTATTCATTCGCAACACAACTTCTGGAATTTCATATAAGCCTCTAGTTCACAATTTCTCTCAGAGAAGCATGTTCCATTAGGTTTTTTCTTTCCCAATTGTTGTTTTGTCTGAATGTAGATGTAACTTGTAACATCAGAGAAATGAACAAAACAATCATCTGGTTCGAGTCACCCATGCTTCGTATCAACTGAATCAGTACAATTCGAATCTTTCTTTGGTGCATGCATTAGCCCACTGCCATAAAGGATACATACAATCAGGTTGGTAGACGAATCCGTAACTTGAGCACAACTGTTACCAATCTTAACTTTGGCCTTAAAGAGCTACTTGATGATGAGATTGTTTTTCGAACGACTAAGTATTTTTTGACTTGGTGACAAGTATGTAATAATGCCTCACTATCGAAGCATTGAAAAGAAATTGGCCTGCCAATCATGGTGCATGGCGAATAGTCATTGTACCAAGGGTAATGGGACATGGGTACATTAGCAGATACGCAGACACAAGGAAACTCTGCCATCTATGAAAAATCAGTCACTCGTAGATATGATCAATTCTTTTGTATAGTTCTACTTATAAAAGATCACTGAAATGTTCATTGGCAGTTTCGCTGTTTTCCAACACATTTAATCGTTTGTAAAGAGAATAATGCAAGCTTATTGCTATGGTTACACCAACAGTCGATTCATTTGATAATTCCATATTTTTCTACTTTTCGTCAGCAGCAGATTTCCCTTTCAGGGCATGTGCAATTGTACGTTGTAAACGGTGGATGGCTTGTGTGATATTTAACTCGTCAAGATAGGTCTGTATTTGCGGGCACGTGCACGTGTGATCACACGTGTCTCCGGACAAGGACTGCATTGGATTCCAATTTTCAAACAGCTATATACTGAAAGTCGTCACTACAGTATGAAGAGTGCCAGATTTCAAGAGAAAACTGGATATTACGTTCAAGAGTGGCTCTAAGTAGGATCATCTTTATTCTGTCATGTATTAAAAATTAATGAGCACGATAAAAACTCAAACAGAAGCTTCTTTCTGATAGATTTCATCACGTTCATTGACTGTTAGCATCTGTTTGTTCACTTTTTTATTAATTTTTATTGCAGGTTCTCTACAAAAATACTCCACCTCCGCAGTCTGTTGTGCAAGGGATTGGCCAGCGTATCTTTTATTTCATATTTGAAAGCATTTTGGAGCATGTGCAAATGACATGATTGCATTTGTCTCCTTTGTACTTTGTGTTTTTGAGTAGAATTCTGCTTTTGTACCAAGTAGGGGGTATAGGATTGTTTTTAAATTATCTGAGACAGTCGGCCTACATGTGCTCCCCAGCAGATGTATTTATGAACAACTGTATGCTTCCATGATTTCTTAGTTTGCGTTGGGCAGCCTGTTAATACAGGGATAAAGTTACAGGAAAATTCCAAACTGAAACAAGGTGCCCCTTTATATGGGATACAAGAATTCTGTAATGATAACATGCGTTTGTTCTGACAAAATACAGAAGATTGTCATCACTTCTACTCTAAGTCCGTGGAATTAGTGCAAAAATTGTTCAGGTTGTGATAAAAGCATGAAATTTGGCACACTGTACGTAATCACATGAAAAGCAAATTTCGATTTGGAGGCAATCACAAAAATCTCGAGTGACGTCACTATGACGTCACAAAAATCCTACATATATATAAAGCATCCATGTACTCAGAATACGTTGTTATGTGATATACTCATTTTCTCAATGATATTTTTATACTTCCGTTCCTTGAAACACAACAAAATTTGGTAGACAGATGTGTCTAACTGATTCGTGAAGTTTGAAGGTGTAATAGCATGGCATAATTTACTGACCAGAAACTGAGATTGTTATGACCAGCCTGAAAAATACCTTGGGGTAAAAACAGAGATGACGAGCTCTCTCCGCTCGGCTTGAACAATTTGGTGTAAGTATTTGTACTTTGTTTTGTGGGACATTTTTTTTGGGGGGGCAGACCAGTTTCATTGCTTTTCGTGCTTCGAAAGATTTGGAATTTACTGACCATGCAAGCGTAAAATTTCAAACACATTTTCTTTTTCATTGTTGTTGTTGTTTTTTTTGTTGCCATCATGTTGGTACATGTAGTATACATGTGGTACATTTGGTACATCTTTTCCAATTATTTTTGGAACCTTCGGTAGGTGTGCTTTACAGACCAGGTGATCATGGTTCATGCTATCCCTACTACCCCTGCCCACTTCATTTTTAGCCAATATATTGAGCATCTTCCAGCAAGCAACATTGAAACAATAAAGCTGATTTTAAGGCCAACTATAAGTTTCTCGATCACATGTTAGACTTCATACAGAAGTACGTAGCACACATTGTGTCAGCAACAAAAAAGAACAAAGAAAAAGAAACAGAAGAGGAAAGACCGACGAGCCAAGGCCAGGGAAAAATAATACAACGTAAAGAGCCAGTTCGACACACTTCGTTTCATTCCTAACGACAGTTTCCCTCGTACTTGTTTCGTTGAGTGCGCACGAGTCCGTCCTTTATACAATTACATCGAGATTTGCAGCCGTTTGCACAGCCGCATTTAGTTAAAATCTGTAACACTGAGGAAATCTGAAAGCAGAACTGAAAAGAGACATTTGCATCAAGCATCAAGATACACAAACGTGTGCACTGATGAGAAAACTAAAATTAAATATGACAAACATAGTGACCAATGGATTGCAATAAACGTACGCAGAAAAACTGAAACCTACAGAGTATGAAAGGAGTGGGGGGAGGTTGGAATCCCCACCAACCCCCTATACGTGATTTTTTTCTTGCAAATGCTTTTTGGGTAGTCCGAATGACTCTGTTCTTGTTGATTCTTCTGCAAATTTGTTTAGCTTTCATTTTTAACAAAAATGTGGTCTTCATATCTATCATGATTATGGAGTTATCAATTTTTCTGAAGGCCGTTGATCCCGTAGTTGCCGATCAGAACCATGTCAGAGCTGATGACTACCTTCTCCATGAACCCTTGTTACATACTAACGTAATACCGTAAGGACATTTTCAGTCCTGAAATGTTGTTCCAAGATGTTCTTATTTATCTCTACCACATTTTGTGGATGTGGCACCATTTTTACAGAAGTTAATAGGGTGGTAGATTCCGCACCCCCTCCATGCTCCATACTATCCTACAAAGCTCATACTCTGTAGGATTAGCTCAGTTGGGCTGAAGTGCGACTGGATTGCATCATTTTGCCAAAGGAATAACACGTATAAAGAATGATCGCAAGATCATACTACAGTATCCTCTGGCAATGTCGTTCACACTTTCTCCCATACATATTCATTGTTTTGATCATTCATATATGTTTTTCCGTTGCCAAAGTGATGTACCCCAGCCAAACTTCAGCCTAGCTGAGCTAACACTATGGAGCACGGACTTTTTAGGAGTAGAATCCACCACCCTATTAACTTCTGTAATGATGGTGCCATAGTCACAAAATGTGGTAGAGATAAATAAGAACATTTCATAGCAATATTGCATGACTCAAAATGTCCTTGCTGTATTACGTTTGCATGCTAAGCCTGGTTCCCATTGCTGCGTAAGGCTAGCTTGGATAGTTGACAAGGCTTGGCTTCTGATTGACGTTTGCTTCTTAGCTCTAAACTTGGTTGACCACGTGGACATGCTATGGAATAGCGGATGTCGAGACGTCATGACGGAATCAAATTCATTTAATATTAGCGCACTTCCTAGTTGTGCAAAGGTTCAAGCCAGGACAAAATATAATAGAAAAACTGGCACAGGATCAGCAGTGATATTGGAAGTCATGCATTATCCCCCTCCCCCATTTGCAATGTTAATATGCAGGATTTGTACCACCCCCATCCCCCTGGTGAGAAAGTTACTGTAATTCCTGATCCACCCATCCGTTGGATCTGAAATTTCACAAGTGTTACCAAAATTTCCTCAGACATCGTTTAAGCTAATTTTTGTTGCCGAGGGGGGTTAATGGGCGTGAAAACCACCTGTTCCTGAGGGCTCAGTGGGTGATTGAGAATTTACTGACCAGCCTGTAAGTACCAAAATAATTGGGAAATTCACGTTCTGTTTTCTGCAATCGTTTTCTATCGCCTATTGGCAAGCTACATCCAAATTTGGTCGTATTTGTGTAAGGTTAAGCTATGTTTTTGTTAAATATTTCTAAATTTTGTTAAATACAGCCATTTCTATTAAATTCATGACTTCAAAGGGGTATAATTTATAGACCAAACGGTCAATGAACGTGAAACTTGTCATGTGACCTTCTGTCATGATTGAACAGGTGTGCTAAGTTTCATTCGTTTAGCTATAATGAAAGTAGGTTTTCCCGAGGGCCCCCCTGTCCACTCCATGGGTAACAAAGTATGTGTCCCCGCGGACCATTAAGAAAGCATGCTTATGTAGTTAACGTACTCTTCTTAAGTGGTTTTGTATCGTCTGCTCTTCTGTGGGTGGCATTATCAATGTCAAGAATGTCATGTGTCATTTCCAACATTGGAGACCAGTTATTACGATGCTGTATCCCATTGCTCCTGCAACTTTGCAGATAGGGGCCGGGGGCCGAGGCTGTAGTCGAGTAGGGAAATTACAATTGTTGGTGCTGTTTTCTATGGTGCGAAGCTGTCCTGTGGGTGGCATTCTTGGAGTGAAGATTGTTTTAGGCAGAGTGTCGAAAGAAAGTTGGTTCTTTTGACGGTGTGTTCTGCTACACCTGCGATATTTGTAGATGGCCATCATGGGGCGCTGGGGTTGTAAGGTTAGTGGGAAGACGCTAACATGCTATTTTGTATTTGAGATAATTTTATACATATTTTGTCCGGGGTTGTAGATAGATATGTTGCGTGAGGCAGAAAAGTCACTGTAAAATTGTGTTAAGATCCCAAAATATTAGCATGAAAATAAAAATATGTAAGATGTGGGGTAGGGGTGTTGGTGGGGTGCATTCCAACACTATCTCCTCCTACCATAGACCGTGGGGCTACGATTTATCATTTTGTGCATAATTTTACTACAATCCAGTTATCACTTTGTTTGTGACACTCAATTTTAGTTTTCTTATCAGTGGACAAGTTTGTGTATCTCGTTTTTGGTTTTGATTTCAGATTTCCTCAATTTTACAGATTTAAACCTACTGTGGCTGTGCAAAAGGCTGCAAATCGCTATGTAAAGACTGGACTTGCGTGCATTTCACGATTCAAACACGAGAGGAATTGGTGTTAGGAAAATGAAGTGCATCGAATTTACTGCTTTATGTTGCGTTATTTTTTCCTGGTCTTTGCTCTTCGGTCTTTCTACTTCTGTTTCTCAATAACTCTTTTACTGCTGACAAAATGTGTGTTACTTGTTTCTGTACCAACCGAACATGTGAACAAGCAACCTATTATCTGACGTGCAACTAAGTTCAGAAGTGTATCGCATCTGCCTAAAACGAAGGCAAAAAAAGAAAAACAATAAGGAAAAGTTATTTGAAATTATTGACCAGTCAGTAAATTCTGAAGCTGTCAAAGCACGAAGATAAATAATAGTAATAAAACTAGTCTGACCCCAAGAGTGTCCCACAAAATGCAGTGTAACTCTTACATAAAATTGTCCCAACCAATCCAAAAACCTCCACTCATCTCTATTTTTAATCAAGATATTTTGCAGGCTCGTTCGAGCAATTACAATTTCTGGTCAATAAATTATGCCATGCTCTTACCCCTCCCAATTTCATCAATTAGTAGGAGTTAAACAGAGGCATCCGCCTAGAACGTTTCACGGTGCTTGAATGATAGAAGGTATGACAAACATTGTCTCGAAGTTGAGTTAATCGTATAACAAAGCATTCCCAGGGCATATAATATACTCTATATAATGTATGACTTTTATGACGTAATGGTGACGTCACACGTAATTTTTGTGATTGCCTCCAAATCGAAATTTACTTAGTATGCCCTGAAGATCATCTGTGCGAAGTTTCTTACTTTTATCACAATGTGAACAATTTGGCTCATTTTTTGCACTTATTCCACGGACTATATATATGTTCGCCTGATGCCTAAATTTTAATCATCACATTTTAAATTGCGAATTTGTTCAGTTCTGAAAAAATTAGTAAAGGAGAACTAAACTTTTAAGAAAAACTCTGTGCTATGTCACCATGGTGACTGCGCTTGCTGAAGTGGCAAGTTTGATTTTTAGTAGGTTTTTATTTGTTCTTAGGGTTTTTTAAGTCACACACTATTACTAAAACTAGGATTAGGAAAAAGCATATGTTTTATGTATTTTGTATGTTACTTTTTATGATCATCAAACTTAAACATGCCTGCTTGGGGACTAGGACAGAGTTGATTATGAAACTGACTTGTGTTTGCTTATGCGTTTTAAAGATTCAAGGGCTCAACTTCAACATGACCAATGCAAACAAATTAACACTGAATGAATCATTAAAACAAAAAAGAGACAGCAGAGAAGGGAATACCACCAAGTAGCTCTTGCTATTGTAGAGGCAGTCCAACCAGATGCAGAGTTTGTGCTGATTTTAGTTTCAAATAATATTTAATGAGACTAGATTATGAATATGTTACACATAGTGCTTCTGCAAGGGTTCAAGTTTATGTGTTGCACTCATCTTTTTTCACCTTAATAAGATGACATTGTGTTATCTGCATCATGTTAGGTTGGCAAGTTGGTCACTAGTTTCTTTATTCCCTTTCTGTAATACTTATGAAACAAAAGTAGTTATACTTACTTTCATTTTGTTTAGGTCATTTACCAAAGTGCTAGTTGTGGAGAACTAATAAAAATTGAAATTTTGATCAATTACTTTTTGTGTTTGAAATTTCACATTCTAATTACAGAGAAAGTTGTGTATGTGGCTGATTCTTTTTGGTGCGTTCCTCGTCCGCAGTTGTCTAGCGCAGTAGATATTTCGAATTGGATTTGTCCAGGGAGTAGGCACTTCTGGACTTTTTCACAACCACTGGAGAACCCCTTGTTCTGCAACTAGCTAATGAAGGGCAGCTGGCAGCTAGAAAGTTACAGAATTTATTTGGAACTGACGGTCTATTGAATTGAGTATTGTACCGGTAATTGTGTGAATCATCTGTTGAATATCTCATTTGATTCATAATTCTTTGAGCATCAACTGCATCGTAAGTGTTCACACCCAAGCAAAACAAGCCTTTTCTTAAACATGGCACAGGGTTCGTACTGTAACTAAGACTGATGCCAAATTTTCACTAATGTAGAAAAGAATGATAAAAAGGATCATGAAAATGTCTCACTAAGAAAACCGGTTAACTTTTTGGCTATACTTTAAGCTTAACTTTGTGCATGGTGTTAGGTTGTGTTGTCCTTGACATGCAATTGTGTAGATATACAGATCTGTAATGTCAACCCCATTCCTGGCGAACAAGCTATTTTTGAAATCAAGAATGTTGATAAAAAGATCGCTAGGTGAGACGTGTTATTTGTTTATTTTGTGTATAATTACCATAATGCTTCTATTAAACACCTAAGGCATTCAACAACTTTTTTGACTTTTTAAGGGAGCGTCTATTCGAGGGGGGTGTTAAAAAGAATGGGGACATTTGTTCGAAGCATTACGGTATGTCCATCGGGTGCTATGCTCAACTCAGCTTGGTATTGTCAGCAAAGCATCGCTGATGTAATGATTAACTTACAACTGACACAAAAAGTGTGTTGTGCACATAAAATCCGTTGATAACTGATAAGTTTGAATAAAATGATAGGAATTTAACTCCATGAAACAGCATCTCGAGGATTCACTTTAATGAAAAAACAACTCAATATTGTAACAAGCAGCCTGTATTTCGACACCATCGCTACGTATCTCTAGACTGATACATGTTACAGCAGCCTGGCTGCAGATATATACGATAGCGACGACACAGTAAGATAGCCCAGTCACTCACCAATCTCCATATCACTCTACATTTGTATCGGACTTTTATATTTCCATGCCTAATCTGTACTCAGGAACAAATTGCAGATGACAGAGGGAGGAGGTTAGGGGTAAGATAGTTAGCTCTCTCACTGAAATACAGCAAGTTCTTTTGAAGGCTTCAACCCTTCATTTATGGTAAGGTCCAATTTTAAAGGGGAACAATGGTCAGAAATGAAAATGTTAACAGATGATAGAGCACAACAAAACATGGGATTTCCCATCAAAATCACAACAAAAACTTGCTTAGTTCTGTAGATATATGCTCTCAAAGTCTAGCAGCTACCATCTTGATTTTTCATGATGTCATTGGAGTCCGTTGCTAAGCATTGCTATTTCCTTAGTTACACAAAATCTTACGTTATTTTCTTTATTGGATCTTAAATATATTGCTTTGGTTTATGGTGAAATGAAAGAGACAACCCTTTACAATAATTCAATGTGGAGTATTTTGGAAACAAAACATAGATAATTTGAGTGTGACACCAGTGACATCATGCATAATTAGTGGCAAGATGGTAGCTGCTAGACTTTGGGACTAAAGATCTCCAGAACTACGCAAACTTTTGTCATGAAATAAAAACTGTGTGTCATGACTTGTTGAGCTCTATCATCTGTCAAAATTTCATTTTTGACCATTGTTCCCCTTTAAACACTCCTCGAAGACTGTGAGTCATTCAAGTGTTAGTGAAAGCAACTGAAGTTTGATTGAAATTTTTTTTTCGGGACTGAATCAAGACTGTGATCAAGTCGAGAGAGAGCATTCGAATATCCCACGCTGCCCTTTCGAAATTTCTCCTGTAGAACTCAACTTTTAGAGTAGGCCCTGGTCATTATTATGCTACATCTTGCCTTTTGCTGGAGACGACTTCCTTTGTGATGATCCCCTAGTCGAGTATTTTTGTCATCTGATTTAATTTATTAGAGAAGGTGAAGAAGATTTAGGAGCCCAGCGTCCTCCATGGGGTCGACTCCGAACCCCTGAAAATCATCAGTAAGTACCCCTTTCCCGGAAGCCCTCCTCTGAAAATGCAGAAAAATTTCCCTAAAGCAGAAAGAGGGGAGGATGCTATGGAACCATGAATGCTTATATGTTTTCCTGTAGAATTTTGGATGCAACTTTCTGACTGATGAAACAAGTAGTAAGCCTCTTTGGGCTACATAACTGGAGTATTTATGAAACTGAGATAAAATTGATCAGAATTTGTGTGAAAATGCATTATGAGCTGGTAGTGGGATTGTAGGTATGTTGATCAAGATTTAGAGTGCAAACCACTCACACCAAATTTTTCTCTCTTTCTAAACACCAGCCTGTTATGATCTGCGTTATCTATCCTTTTCTTGATGGTCACAGGCAAAGTTTATGGATTTTTATGTCAATTCTGTCTGTTTTATAGCTACTATCAATCTAATGAAGTATCACAGTTTGTGTTTTCACGACCATTCCACAAGGGAGAGAAGGATCCAGACAACGAATTCAGAGTAAGTAGAAGATATCTCTATTTGTGACGTATTCTCCTTCACTTGCGGGACTTTATCTAATGCACCTCATGACTTTAAGATTGGATTCTGGCTTGTCTTCACATTGAAAGCTATAATGTTTTCATGGTGGTGGAATTTTTGCTAAATTGATTGAAATAGGTTGTCTCCCAACCCTGTGTATTTCATATGCTTTTAGTTCCTTCTACCAAAAATGTCCTTGTTGAATAGTTAGCTTGGACGTTGGAATCTGGTCCAGTTATTGATGATGATGTAGTTATTTACAACTGGGTATACTGTAACAGTATTGCTTTTTTTTAGCTATGTATTTATGACATTTGTTGCACCATTTGTACCACCCTAGCAATGCAAGGATTTTCGTGTGTCCAGTTTCGTTGCCTGCAGAATTGAAGTAGGAATTTTTTCAAGGAAAGGGATATGAGTTCATGTTGGCAGCATGGTGTCTGGTCTGGTCCTCCATATCCAGCCTATATGTGGATCAAACTATTCTTCTACTAACAAGAAATTTGAATTTCGTGAACTATAAAGACACTCACCCAGAAAACGCTTTTGGTGCATGAAATGAATTTGTTCCAATGATTAGTATTGTTCATAATCTATACACACTTGCTTGTATAACCTATGTCCCCATAAATGATACTTTGATGATTTCAGGAGGCTCAGTACAAATACAGCTCAAGCGACTTTGCATTCCAAAGATAATTTATCATTTAAAGTAGATTGCATTTGACAGGTTTCATGCAACGACTGGATAAAGTTCCTAGAAAAACACCTTTACTACTAATACTGCCAAAAGTTTTCTCTTGGGTTTCTGGATTTCTCGGCAATGGCAACTCGGCAATGGCAATTGGCAAGTTGGCAATGGCAATGTGGCAATGAAC
>JAOBRC010456011.1:0-11928 GCA_027575255.1 Scolionema suvaense
CCATACAGAAGGAGCGAAATCAACAGGGAATGCAGCAGCAATTGTAAGATGGTAACAAACAGCTAAGTGACAGCCAAGTAGAGTAGAAACCATAAAAATTGTTGATAGAAGCTCTTCTATCGACAATTTCTATGGTTTCTACTCTATTAGGATAATTGTTACTTCTTTCAGCTATCAAATTTGTGCTGCCAATCAGTCGAAGGAAAAAACTCCTCTTGCACATTATATTGTTAAACTAATAGGTCTCATTTAGGAAAGGAAAGAAGAAAGAGAAACAGTAATAGGAAACAACTGACCCGGTCTACTCAATGAAAGGACTCAATAATGTGAAATTGACATACTGATTCAATGCTTTGACGACAGAGTGAAAGTACGATTCTATGACTCAAAATGAACTGGTCATTCAATATACAATCATTTCCTCAAGCAGCTTTCTGACTGTTATGAAAACTTAAATGAAAATAAGCCTTTCTAGATATGTAAGCATTGATGGTCCCAATGTGAACCTAAAACTACCTCAGCAAGTTCAAGAACTTAGACAACAGAATGAGCAGCATGAGCTCATCGATATTGCATCTTGCGGGTTACGTATTATTCACGGCACTTCATGTCTGGCGATAAACAATCTGATAGGGATATAAAAACAAACTCTTAAAAGGCCTTTCCAGATATTTCATGACTATCCAGCCCGTAGAGAAGACTTTGTTGAGCATACTGGTACAAATGTGTTCCTTATTTTTTTCTGTGATAAAGGTATGAGTGCTGATGCTTATTCTCAATAGACCTCTTCTTGTAAAATGTGATAACCTGAGACCACATGCTTAAATTCCCGGCATATGGGCCTATAGCCTAATCCTGTGCGGGAAAGGAGCCCCTGGTGAGGTTAAGCAAGTTCTTTGATCACCGTCTTCAAAAAAATTTGCAAAAGCGCTTCAGGCTGTGTCATGCGCAGAACGTGCATTCAGATTGAAGACAATACGTTCAGCGGTTGCAACTTGGAGTATGCGCATCAGTGACTTCTTCTCAGAGATCGGCGCGTGAGTTTACCTGCAGGAATCTGTTTGGTGCCAACCTCCCAAGATGTTGCTTTCCTCTACACGGTTAAGAGCAGCAAGCTTCAGTATAGAGGAACGGAGAATCTGGTTTCAGGTTAACGTGTGATAGCGTGATGAATTGTTGAATAGGCACGTATGCAATTGTAGCAGAATGTCTAACAAGTAGATGTGACTGCCTATCGATTGCAAGGTCACCATAATATTAATTTTATTTCACTATCCCACAATGCATGACATGATGATGATTTGTGAACATGTCTGTCAGTCAGTCTTGCCTAATAAGCTAATATGTTTAATTGGTCCCGCGATGCATGATTTTTGATTGTGTGCTAAAAGAATTGGAAGAGTACTTATGCTATTTTGCAACAACTTTAAGGTGGTACAGCAGGAAAAATCAATTTTTAGTTTATGACTGCATCGAAAACCCTTCAAAATCTTGATAAAACTGGCCTTTACAGAATTCCAATATCTGATCTAGATCCAGAGATGTGGCCTTTCGAAATTTGACAAAAATTCCCAGAACATGGGAACAACGGCAGAGGCTTTTTCAATTCTGCAACAGCCATTTTTCTCATCTTCTTGAGCTCTTTTTATTCAGCAAAGGTACCAAAACATGAATTTTCATGCTGTACCACCTTAAGTACATTATGGGTGAGCATCTGTGTACAGGAATACGCATGACCATGTGCAATGAAAGATTTAGAAAGGAACCAGCTCAAAAACTGTTCATCTTCGGCTTCCGTTCTTCTCCTACAAAGCTGCTAATCAAAATGCTGACAAGCATACATAACCAGAAGTTCAAACACATGAGAAACAATTGCGCAACTTAACTAGAAATGCTTATTCACCGTTTTCTGCCGATAACATCCTTCATAACTTTTCATCTTACAAACTCAGAAGTGACGAAGAGGAAGCACTGAAATACGGTCTTAAATATTCATTGCAGCCGAACCATCTATGGAAAACAGATGTCTTTACCACGTTTGAAATGGTTAGCAGATTCTTCATGTCTAACTTCAATGCTCATCTTCTGACCTCTGCACTCAAGAATATCACATTTAGTCAATAGTTATGTATGTAACTATAAACCTTCCTTATGCAGTTTGGAAAAACATTCTGTTCTCAAAACGTTGAGGAGGGGCAAGGAAACTGTCATCCTGAAACCGGATAAAGGTAATCGTGTTGTTATCGTGCACTGTTCAGATTACAACGTGAAAAATGTATGAGCTAGTGAACGATGCAACAAAGTTTTGCAAACTTGACGAAGACCCAACAATATCGCATGAAAGATCATTACAAAGGTTTCTTTGCAACCTTTAAAAAAGTGGTTCAGAGTACAGATATGACACAATTTATCCATCAGGTTCCTGTCAAGCATGTATATATGGTCTGACTCTAATACTATCCCAACTTTTCGCTCTATTGCCTCTTCTCTAGGCACTTATAAAGGAACTTGCTAAATTTCTCACTTCATTTCTTACTCCTGTTGTTCCAAATAATCATGCACCGACAAACAAAACAACTTCTCCTTTATCAACGAAATCACTAGGCAAATGGTTATGGTAAGATCATGGTTTCATTTGATATCTGTAGTCTTTTCACAAATATCCCCTTGCATGAAACTATTGATATTGCTGTGAACACCCCCCTTCTTACTACCGTAGGTATGTTGACTATATTTTCTGTTTATTTGACAATCACACAGAGGTAAGCCGCTTCCTAGGTTACTTAAATTCTCGATATCCTAACATTAAGTTCACTTTAGAAACAGAACCAGATGGTAAGTCACCTTTTATAGATGTGCTGGTGGCCAACAAAGGTATTAAATTTACTACCTCAATCTACCGGAAGAAAACATTTGCAGGAATACTCACATATTTCACAAGTTTTGCGCCACTTCCGTCCTCAATTTAATCAAAACAATGGTTGACAGAATATTCAATATTATATGAACAACACACGGATGGGTTTTCAGAAAGACATCACCAATGCACAATTTAAAATTGTGAAGCAGGTTTTTGGGACAATATATATATTGAAAATACAGAAAAAAAGGTACCAGTGCACATCGGTTGGATCATTGCCTTTTGGTGTATGTTAGCATATAAGGCCTTTTAACGTCATACCATATGAGGTACATTTGTAGTGCATTACTCAGGTTCTATATAGCACAAGTAGTTGCATGCGAAAGTAATTGGGTGAGGAAGACGCAATTCTATTGCTTTTGCCCCTCTTGTTTCAGGTGGGTTGAGAATAAACAAATAGCGGAGCACTTAGTTCAGATACGGTATAAAATGAAAAAAATATATGGTTTGCAACAATGAAGTAAATCCAAGTGTCCTAAGTCCAAACACAGGGTTTCTGGAGCTGAAATGCACCCGGAAAACATATGGTGCCCAAATTTGGCAGCACCCAAAATCAGAACAGGGTGAAAACATTGAAAAATACACGTAGAATACCGCAGAGAGACCGAAAACTGTGCGCAAAACAGCATGGAAACATTAAAAATATGTGTAGAATATTGCAAGAACGTTGAAAAATGGGTGTAAAACACCGTAACATGGAAAATATGTGGTGACTATTTTATACCAGTCATATATTGTAATTATCAGAATGACCGCCGGGGCGCTCATTCAGGCTGGGGCGCTCATTTTACGAAAAATGCAAAATACCTTATGAGGATTAATTTTTTCGAGTTTTGCAATTTTGCTAAATTCACATAATTAAATCCACGTAACATCTATCAAATTGAAGTTCTAACCTGACTAATCGCAAACACAATTATTGTTTGATCGTTAATCCATAACAATGTACTGTGAGTCGCTATGCCCTGGACCTGCCAGGGGGCTTTCAACGTCCCCCAAAGGTAACCCTAAACTACATAGGCTTGGCAGCTATGCCGCCTCGCATGTAGCCCAAATAGGGTCACCCGGAACCTTGATATATATATCTTGGAAACTGTAGCAAAGCTAAATTTCTTAGGCTATCTTTTTAAAACCTTTTCTATTGAGTAATATATACAACAAAGCCGCATAAAAAGTTATGCCTTTGTATGACAATATTCTATATTTTCATCTGATCGATTATCAAAGGTCGCGGTGACTCTTTTTGGCTTGATGAAAAGTTTTCCATGACAACAAGCACACATTACGAAGTTTTCCATGACAACGAGCACACATTACATAGTTGCTCGAGCGTGCATAGCAAACGCACTTTGTGCAGCAATATTTTAAAGTAAAGTGGCAAAAGAGTAAGATATATATATCCCACGCCCAAAGAGGAGTATGCTACTCAACACGTGGTATACACCTACTCAGCATAGTTTACTTTGCCAGCATAGTATTCTTCACCTGGACCACACTGTACCATGGCTGGAATCTAAGCCCTTCGCAGCAGAAAGCTGAAATGTTTTGGCAGACACAGTTTTTTTAAGAGCCAGAAGCTCCAATATAGAGGAATGAAAACATCTGATTTCTCATGCTGATGCCTTGCACAGGGATTGGGTGGGCAACCCCCAATGCAGAGAATGGAAGCAGCTGATTTCAGGTTCACTAGCTAGCTACAGCTAGCTATACACATACAGCCGCAGCCATGCGAAATTCAGACAATCAATGTCTGTCATACCTAAATCTTCATCAAAATCAGTGTGTGACAATGAATGTAGCTGGCCAGCTAGCTACAATCTTGGGCAAAATAGAGTAGACAAATAGTTGTGGCATAGGTAGCTCACGCAGGGTTCTAGCTAATTTGAGTCATTTGAGCACAGTCATACCCATCTCCCGGTACTCCTACCCTTCACCTCAAGCAGTGTTGTCATTTTTCGCTCTTGGCAGGTTCCCCATTCCAACACTGCATGAGAGAAGACCAGAAACTAATGCCTGTTTTATATGATGGGGCGAACCCAGTTGTGCTAGACAAAAATGACAAGTGTGAGTCCAGCGCAACCAGAGCACAACGTACAAAACCACAGAAAACACCTAACTCGACCTGGTGCGACTAAGTGTAAGTCGTGCTGCCGCCCATCCTAGGCTGATGCGCCGCATGACCTAGCACGACATATAAAACCAAATGTCGAAATTCGGTTGCACCCACAATACATTTTATGTGGTCACAGTGCGATTTGGAGAGGACAGCATACATTGAAAAGAAACGTAGGGCAATACGTAGCTAGACAAACTGTAACAGTAGCTAGCTAGCACTGAGGCAAGATAAATGGATCAGATAGCAAATGTATTATGGACACAAAACTTCTGGACAGGCAAAGATATAAAGGTTGTGTTTTAGAAACCAATTCCAATACGAGGAACACTTCCCAGATCTTTTCTAAACCTTTGAACATTTAAAAATCAAGGAAAAAACAATGTCCCGAAAACTTAAAACAGTTTGGAGATTGTTTAGTGCCTTTGAAGAGTTAAACTAGATAAGTTGTTTCTTTCTTTCAGACCATCACACCCAGCAAATCACTCAACAGAGCAGAGAAGCATGAAACGACTAGAACAGAATCCCGCCATGCGCCGCCATGCGCTTTAAACAACGGACTTGAACAAATCTATCAAAAATCGAAGTTTTATCAGGGGTACAATCACATCGAGTTTCAACAGGTATTAGTGTGACTTCTGTTGTCTTTGTTTTCATGAAAGCACCCGTTTTACTGCTCGTATTGTCTCTGGATAACAATAGGAAGTGCAATGCTGAGTATGAGCTCCTGGGAATACATTTGTAGTGCCAATGTCTTCTAGTCGTTTTCCCGTTCCGGAGTTCTTATTATGGCTGCGTGGAGAGCATAAAGAGTGAGAAAAAAAATAGCCCGGGTACCAAGCGCTGACTCGATTTCGATCACCAACTCATACCTCAGTGGCGAAACAGGCTAGAAAGAAAACGACTATAATTCTATAGGCTAGTCTATTGAAGAGTGAGTTTGACATCTGAGTTCGACAGCTATCCCATCGTATAAATCAACCGCATATTTGATGCCGCACTGCTGTCGAACTGAGATAGCGATCAGGAGTGCTGGTGCGACCCATTGTACAAAACATGAGCTGATGGGCAACTTTGTTTTATCTAAAATTGTTGAAGAAGGGAAAGGCCCCTGAACGACCTTCAGTGATGTATGAACCATGTACCAACACACTAAACCGGGTCAAAATGAAACAATAATAGCACTTTTTCGCGAATGTTGTCGAAATGATTACTGATCTCATAGTCTGTTCATTTATCGGTGCTTTTATCACCTGGCGTGGTACCTGGGATCATACCCTTCGGCTGTCTACATATATTTTCGCGGCAATTATACATGACGGTCAAAGCTACTAAATTTAGCTATGTTTCATCAAATCATTTAGCTATCAAGCAGTGACACAGTCCTGTTATTTTGATATTTTCAGGTATGAAAGGAACAGGATGATAATTTCAATGGGTGCACCACATGCTGGTACCCAGAAATGTCATTTCGACACACAATAGCTGATAACCCAATAGCACTTGTCTTGGTCCCATGTGTCGCGCTCGATGTCGAAGAAACATCCGTGATTGAGTTTCCGCATATGGAAACCAATCTGGTGCGCATGACCGATAAGCGAATCCTGTTGAACAGTGCAATTGACGCTGATTGGTTCCGTTTACAATTGAGCTATAAATTGGCCTGACGCGCATGCGCGAGAGTATTCCTTATATGGTAACTAAATCTCCTCGCCGCTCTTTCCTAGAAGGCGACACATCGCACCAAGGCACACACCGACAGACGATCGCTATATGGTTATCAGCTATTGTGATACAACAATATAACAGTCAAAGACAATCCCATGCGGTGACCAGCCCTGATTTCCACCAGTGCGCTTTTATTCCAATTTTAGACACCACAAAAACGTCTAAAATAGCAGCCGCATAATCCTGAGACAATCATTTGACTGTGGGTTTTGTCGCTTTTTGTTGTTTTTTGATAGGTCAAATCCCATAGTACATTATCCGATAGCGCACAAGAGCCAGTGTACCCCTCATAAGTGCGATGTGTGGCACACATTCACCCCACACATGAGCGATTTCAAATAATGAATACAATGCACTTCCAAGCGTAAATCATACCTTATACGGTGCGATTTCGTTCTGAATCTGAGCGAGACATCGCACGCTGTAGAATGCTATCGGAACTTTTGTGCTATTGGTCAAATCGTATTGCAATGAAGGGGACATGAGTAAAAATCATCGACAATAAGATAGATATTGCTATTTTATTTATTACGGCAGACCAAGGAATTTTTGGGCGGACTGCACACTAAATACCATGGAGGTGAATGTATCTTTATGTTTAGGTCAATATGACGTTTCTCTACAATCCCGGACATAATATTTCGCCATTTCACCTCTTACCTTGCCATTTTCTTCTTTGTCGACGCTAAGTAGATATGTTCCTGTCCCCTTAGAATCAATGTTCTTGCCAGAGTTGGCCAATCATGGACAAAGGTGAAACGGAATACAACGCTGAGCGTGGGAAAGGAAATTATCCGGTTTGGCAAAAATATTCTGTCCGGGATTGTAGATTTTAGTCGTATAATAAGCTCATCAAGCTGAGGACGTTATTGCCTAATAATTACTCTCTTTTGAGAGGAGTGCGTTCATAAAGCAAATTCGTACATGTATTTCAAGGACGCGCAGGCTGTTAGTGTAAAGCAACTATTTAACATGCGTCCACTGCCGACGATGAGTATACTTGCAAATGAACTATAGGCAATACTGACATTGACGAGATAAAGATTTTCTGCATCTTCCTATAGTGTGGCGAGACATCTCGTCATTGGCATTATGAAAGGACAAAAAAATATTGCGCAGACTTTAAAGAGAATCAATGCAAGTTGCATTCGCTTATAGTGTGGTTTAAACACAGCAACGCAACAAAGGGACTTCCTGATGATGCGCCTCATGTTCGTTTCAACGACAACATGGTTTCCATTCCATTTATGCACAGCCTCAATGAACGAGTATACTTGTTCATGACAATAAGCGTAAACAAATTGGATGAGTATATATACTCATCATACTTGGCACTGTTGCATCCCAAGATAAATTTTTGCACTCAAGCCAGTGCCACAGACGAGTTAACTCGTCAACCTAAAAATATATATGTTACAAGGACTTTTATGGACTAGTTTCCATATGAACATCGTTTTAACACTATTTTCCGTCATTTCAGAATTTTTTTTTTGAAGTCGCCCTCGACAATTTGGCAGTGAACGTGTTCAAGGCATGCTTCTATTTGAAGCCATGTCCTGAGTGGATATACCGTGCATGGTATGTTTGCTCTATCTTGAATACAGATGCTGATGCTTATGATTACTTTTTTGTATGAAAATGTTCCTAGGACTTATTTTCTTGAAAATGAGCAAAATTGACGAAATCTCAAAAAGTATACCTCGAAAACCTAACCATATATCTATTTGAGGGGAGGGGGCAGCTCCGTGAGCCCGCCCTGTCGGTTTATTGCAGATATCTCCGGAACGGATGAAAATTTTTGGCAGAAAGTTTGTGACTTTTTCGGAATTCGATATGTTCTTCGGGGCATTCATCGTTTTCTCGAGATTTGGACATTTTATCCTAAAATTTGGGTCAAATTAGCAGGTGGCAAGGCCATTTTGTGCCTTTTTTTGCCAAGAATTTTTGGCCAATTTTCAAAAATTGCTATTTTTGGCGAAAAATTACTAATGTCAGTAATTTTTAGCTAGACCAAATTGTTTGCCTATAAATGCTCTATGCCCATGCAAAGTTTCATAGCCATAGCTATGGTAGTTTAAAAATTGTAGTGGGGTAGCTAAAAAGAGGCCCAGTAGATATAGGGTTAAACTAAAGCACTTCTAGAAATTCAGAAAGAACAATTTTTTACTTTATTGTACACCTAAAAGGTAATTTTTGAAGGGGAGCAATGGTTGGCAATGAAATTTTAACAGATGATAGAGCACAACAAATTATGCGATCTCCCATCAACATCACAGTAAAAACACAAAACATGGAATCTCCCATCAGCATCATCATAGTAGAAACTTGCTTAGTTTCGGAGATATTTGCTCTGGAAGTCTACCAGCTACGATCTTTTTTCCAGTTTTCCCTGATGTCATTGGAGTCCGTTGCTAATAAACATCGCTATTTTCTTAGTATCACGAATGCTTGTACTATTTTTTTGGATCATAAACATATTGCTTAGCTTTATACTGAAATGAACGAGAAAACCCTTCAAGACAATGATTCAATGTTGAATATTTTGGAAATAAAATGTAGGTAATTTGAGGGTGACATCAGTGACATCAGTGACATCAGGCATAATTAAGGACAAGATAGCAATTATGTCCAGCACAGGTCTTTGGGACTATTTATCTCAACAACTACATAAGCTTTTGTCATGAACTATAGATCTCATGTTTTGTTGAGCTTTATTTTTCTCTGTAGAAAGTTTGTTTTTGACCTTTGCTCCCCCAACAAACAGTATATGTTTCATAGTCTAACAGGTACTTAACAGGTACTTCGGAGAGGGTGGCGGAATTCACTCCCCAGCAATGCACCATCCAAAAACTCCTGGTATGCGTAAGAGCTTGTCAGTAAGCTACAACCGTTTAACTATGCTCTTGACACGGCATTTTCATCGCTGGTGCTTAATACAAGGAGTGATCTTCTCATCTATAACCAGTCAAAACATATTAATATGCATGCGTGTTTGCACAGTGATTTGCAGCACCGGCGAAATTGTCGCAAATTACAAATTATAGTGATGCAGGGGTTAATTCGTGGTGGACTTACTATTTTTGACTTTTTAAGAATCACTTTTTGGCGATGATAGAGGGCCTTCAGCCTGTAGTAGTGCTTATTTTAGGGCCTAGTGGAATTCTTTGATTTCAATTTTTGAAAGAAAAAGTCCGACCCCAAAACAAGTTGCACTCGGCTGATAAACATGGTCATGCAAATTCCAACTATCGGCTCCAAACTTAATTCTCTTGTCAGTGTGACAAGAAATAACGTTTTACAAAAGAAGCCCGACAAGACGCCCACCGGCTACCGTGCACTTAGCTGTATGATGAGCAGCGGAGATCACGCGCTTCCATAACAACCAAGTAAACTATTGATATCAAGCACAAAAGATTGTATTGAAGTTCTCATGCGTTTTTATGATGGCAGTTTAAATTGCGGCGGGAAACAGGAAGAAGAAGCCAGTGATGGCTGCCGAAGGTCAGGCTGGCTGGCTGACAGTGAAATGATAACCTTCCAGATTTCGTGCGGACGAGTGTGTGTTATAGGAAATAGAACTCATTATTGATCATAGAATCGCTGTTTAATTCGACCTAGGGCCACTTAGTTTTGGGTCGGAGTTTTCCTTTGATAAGTACGTTGGAGAACAAAGGATATTGAATTCAGTCCACTAGCACAAACTGCTTGGAATTGCATCGAGGCACAACAAGACAGTAGGTTAACGCCTTCAGCGTCTTTAAGTAATTTCAATTAAAATTTTCTGTTCGTCCATAAATCTTACAAAGCCCATTTTTATTTTCCTAAAAGCAGCCCTTGGAGCTGAACATTTCCTTCACAAATATAGAGCATGGAGGCCAGAGAAAATTTGAAAATACGATAAGTAGCGGTTCCAGCTTGGGAATGAGAAAGCCAAAAAATCATATTGGTTTGAACAGTTTTGTAAATTTGCGTGTCTTAATAGCAAGAGTGGAACAAATGAGCATCAGGTACTGTAGAACAGGTTCAAATTTTCTAGTCACTAAATGTCAGTGAATTTCTGTGTTTCACTACCGTAAGTCCTCGATTAAGCACCGCGTCACTTTTTTAAGATTCGAATTTTTTGGTACGGCGCTTAATTTAGGGCGGCGCTTAATCTTGGCCGGCCCTTATTGGCAAGAAAAGATTTCAGACAAAGAATTTTATTCATCTGAAAAACGACAGCGTGTTTCCATCGACATCGACATTTTCAGGCAGATAAAATATCTTTTTGATCAGAAAAAATAGCCAAGTATTGATCTATAATGAAATATAACTTTTTAGTCGTTTGTGTTCCCCTCTAACCAGGAATTTCTGCATTAAGCACTGGATTTCATGATTATAGATGCAATGCTTAACAGTTTGCGGGGGCACATCTTTTGTTATCCATGGAGTGGACAGGGGGAAACAAAAATACTTCCACTATAGCAAAAAGAATGAAACTTGGTACACCTATTTATAGCCATAATAGAAGGAGACATGACAAATTTCACGTTCGTAGACAATCTGGTCTGCAAAATTATACCCCTTTTAAGTCATGAATTTAAAGAAATGACAGTACTTAAAAAAATTTAAAAACATGTTTAAAAAATAACTTAGCCTTATGCAAGCACCACCAAATGTGGGTGTACATTAACTAATTAACGAAAGAAAACGGCTACCGAAAACGGAAAGTGAATGTTCCAATTATTTTGGTACTTATAAGCTGGTCAGTAAATTCTCAGTTATCCACTGCGCCCTCTCGGGAACAAGTGGGTGCCACGCCCATTCCCCCTGCACCCTCCACGACAAAAATTAGGCCAAATGCTGCCTGAGAAAATTTGTTAAGTTTCAGAGCCGACAGATGTGTGGATCAGGAAATACAGAAACTTTTTCACGGGTGGTACCTTCTCCCCCTACGGACCGTTAACCGTGGGCGGTGAATATTCAAAAAGAAACCTAAAAAATGCGGCGCTAATTCGAGGGCAGTGCTTAATATGGGATTGACTTTAATTTTTCTTTGCAGTAGAAAATTTACGAGGGGAGAGTGGTCGTAACACAATATGCAGGGAGGGGGGGGGGTGGAAAAATATTCGTAGAAGGAGAACATGTCACAAAATGTTCGTGGATTAGAGGAATGATGCATTGGTGG
>JAOBRC010456122.1:0-11928 GCA_027575255.1 Scolionema suvaense
GCAATACCGCAAATGATGTGCAAGGCGTAAACGATGAAATTGATTAATATTTAAGTTAGTGTTGAAGGTGTTCCTTTACATTGCTAGGGGAGGCGCATGCCTGATATGATAATACAGAAACATTTGACTTTCCCTGATTAAAATGGAGAGTTGTGACTTAGTATTCTGGAAATTGGATAACATAGTCTGAATTCGCGCCTGACAGTATACATTCTATATGGATATTGGTGTGTGCATGTATATACACACTTGCTTGCCTGTCTAAACTTATATAGGCTTCGTAGTGATTGAAGATGTTAATAGAGAAATTAAGCATTATTTTTTATTATTGATTTTGCGTTGTGCTATGAATGAGGATACATATATATGCTTATCAGAGTTCAAAGTAGCTGCCAGGTTGCTTTATGTATGTTTTCTGCACCTACACATTCCACTCACGTTCCACATACCTTCCACACACGTTCCATTGTATCTGAATGGCGTTGAATGAAAAAGAGCGCACGTTCCATGCGTTCCAAGTGCTGGAACGCGTGGTACGTGTGCCTTACAGTGGCTATATTAAAAGAAATAAATGGAACGAGTGTGGAACGTGTATGGAATTTGTCATATCTAAGAAAACCAAATGCTTACCTACTGCAAACCATATGCTATAAAAATACAAACAGTTTGAAAAGGATTAATTAATATTCACAGAAAATAGAACCATTAAATTTTCCTTCTTTAATAATGATGGCACAAATCAGCACGAATAGGTAACTTGCTGTCTTGTGTTCTTCTTCTTTTCTGTTGATATGTATTGGCTATTTGAATTATAGTGCACCATGCCTGTGGTGAACAGTGAATATAACACTGTCATATATGAACTTATAGTTTGGACCTTCCTCAACTTCCAACCAGCGAGCCTAGCACATAAGTAATAGAAACGACATTCAGTGGTGGATGCAGAAATGTGAAAAACCATGTCATAATTATGAACTGAAAATAGTCACTCTTGGTATCCTTTATAGCGCGTGAACTACTTTGATATCACTTCGATGGCAAAACAACCACCTGAAGGCAGCGCATCTTTGTAGAGGGAATTGCTATGGAGCTATGCTGAAAGCGATTTCATTTAGTATCTCTTGCCAAGGTCAAAACAAAAATTTATCAAACAATACCGGAAGCTTCTAAAGTCGCAACAGGACAGACCAGTTACGTTGCATCGAATAAGATCGCCACCTCCGTGGCCACTTCGAATCGCTTAAAAAATCCACCATTCCGTTAAGCAGCAAAATGGTATTTTCCTTCACTGTTCAAAATACAACGCTGATTGCAGCTACATTAATCCTTACTATCGGTCCCTGAAGCTAAACACAGTTCGCCATTCTCCATATCCACTACGCTGCTCTCACTAATCTTGCTTTCGGAGAGTTCCCTGCTCACGCCAGATTTGCCTCCTGTGCGTCTCTCAACATAAAACCACCTCACGCATTACCGATTGTGTTCACCAGTTCATGTGTTCACTTTCCGCATATTCGTTTGTTGTAACTCTGCTGCTGAAGAAAGACGGTCGTCTGACACGGTTTTCAGCCGCCGATATTTACCTCAATTTCTGCTCTGACACACGTCTGCACTTTTTTCACAATGGGATCAAAGGACAGTTTTCCGCCTTGCCACACGACATACTCACGTCTCTGATACTTGTCGTACGGCAAGTAGGCCATGAATTCTATGTAGACGTTATTGCAAAGAACAGAACGGATCTTGATTGGATCATATCGAGTATGCCGTTGCGCCCACCTAGTGCCCAGATTCGTAAAGTAACATGGATCGGGTAAAAAAGGGTAAATGGGAACGCAGCGGCATAAAAATGTTTACACGGTTGCTGGTGGTTGGCTTTGTTTTCAATCTGGCCATACATCGACAGCCATAGGGCTTTGACGTGAATCTCCTGTGCGGAGCTCAATGTTTTCTGTAGCTTTAAACGTTGTACTCATGTTGCACCCAAGTCTATTTCGTCCGGATGATCAAGTTGTTCGAGACACAGCGTACCGTAGAGTAACATAGCTGTACAACACACTTATTTGAGAGACTCTCTCTCTCTCTCTTACTGCTATTTAGTGTCTTTCACAGGTATTTACACCAAACTATTGAGGCGAGAGCACCATTTTCTTATTTCTCATAAATTTCCCAGAAAGGATAAGACAGCAGAGAACAGAAAGACGCAATGATGGAAATCTCAGGAAACATGAAGGCTTGTGTCCTGGAGTTTATTCCTGTGGTGCTCTTGGAGCGGATGACTCACGTAACATAGAGTGGAGATCGAAACAATGACTAGAAAATTTCAAATTTTGCCTTGATTCTAAGGGCGTAACGAATGATGAGAATAAACCATTGTATGAGAATAAACCATACACTTTCACGGCCTATTTTGCTCCTAAACGCAATCTGACCACCGATCAGTGTAAATTCGTTGGAATTCGAACAGAAAAGGGCCTGAAAACGAATGATCATAGTGCAACACGCGCCTCAAAATCAAAGTCAAGAATTGTTAATTCGACAACATAGGAGAAGGCGAAGCTATCAAGTATCAAGAACAGACCCCACACAATGAAAAATGCAAAGCCAGAAACGCAACATGTAAAAGTTGCAGAAAATGAGGACACTTTGGGAATGTCTGTGATTTCTTGCTGCGATAGAGCCTTTACAGGGGATCCAGACAATTAACGGGCCAAAATATGTTCTCTCGGGAGGAATAGAAACAGATCTTGGTTACGAAACCAGAGCGTTAGGTTTTGTATAGGTGACTTCAAGCACCAACCACGTCTCCACCGCATTTCCACGTGCAATCGTTAACTTGATAATCGATGACCAGTAAGTAAGAAAACCTGCATCAATGCCTCCAGAGTCCGCTCTCTCTGCAATTCATATTTGCCACCTGTAAAGGGGTGTATTGCGCAAATTTTCAAGCAAACCAACGACAATGCAAGGTTTTTATGAGTCATGGAGTGAGGGAAGGCCCAGCCGCTGCTCTGCAAATACGCAGCGTTTTGCCTAGACATCCTGAAAATCAAAAGGGAAGACCTCATACCAATTCTTCACACGAAATCATCGTAGGAGAGCCTCGCAAGCAGTATCTGGGGAGCAGACGAGTAGCGATGCCTCAATACCCAAGAAATCACAAAGGATGATCTATTGACGTAACCTGGTCAGTAATGTATATGACGATTTATCTCTGGAAATCATTCAGAATTCTAAAGAAGCAATTCAGTCTGGGTACCAGGTTCAATTACGCATACGTGCAATATTTTTATTACTTTGTGGATTTCGGGTCATACCCCCTGCAACAACTTTGAAGGTATAAAATCATCAAACTTACCAGAAACGTTCAACGTCACATTAACTGCTAAAGTATGCTTCATGCTCAATCCATCTCGAAACCCTGCTCGACATGTAAATGTCGTACTATCCTGGTACTTCAGCTCTTTCAAGGTTAAGGAATAGACATTAGAAGAAGAATCATGACCAGCCACCAGTCTGTTCTGAGAATATATTCTGTGCCCATAGGGTGTTACATGAAAGCCAATCCCACCATCAAATGATGCAATCAGAGGAAATCGCAATGGAGCATGAGAGCACTGAACATTGGCGAGCCCATTCGATCCGGTTTCATCAGCAATCCATAATAGAGTTGCCTCTTTGGAAACTGCAGCAGTTACTTCTGAAGTTAGAGCAGTTAACGAATATGATACCACTAAAATAAAACAGAGCAAGATGAGAAAGTGTTCTTTGTACGTCCTCTTTTATGGACGGAAACCTACACAATTTCTTCAATGTTTGAAAAGCCAATCATAACTCTGAACGCTGATTGATGAATTTTATGTGAGCTGGTTAGCAATGAATGTGTCACACGAAATCAAAGTTGCAGCACTCCCGTAGCACTCCCGAATCAATTTATGTGATTGATTAAAATAAGCCTGAAAAATTTATAAAGCTTTTCTTACCCAGTTTAAAAGGTTATTATGATGATCAAGCATCATCCTGAGCCTACTTTTAAATGGTCCTGGTGCCTTAAACTTTATGATCGCTTTACCTTCTCTGCGCTTATGAAATTTAGATTTTGCAATTTGAACTCAAAAGACAATTGGCACAGCTCAAATACCATACGACATTAGATCACTTGAGAGCAGTGAAGATGCTTGACACAACAGCCCAGCACAAGTTGATTTTGCTCTTACACTCTTTCATAGCTCCTCATTTGGTGTCAGTTGAACGGAATATCTACCATTGCACAATCGCCTTCCTGGCCACCATGTCCTTGATGCATTATTGCGAAACAGAACAAAAAAAGCTATGTTGATAAATTTTTTTATTAGAGTATTTGGCCTGAAGTTGTCAACCATCTCAGGAAAATAAGCAGTGTGATCCTCAACTATTTAAGATTATCATAAGCACAGCAAAATATGAAGCTTCATTTCAAAATTTTAACCCTATTTTAACTGGGCTCTGAGCCAACTTATTTTAACTGGAGGGGGCATATTTGCTCCACCCCCTTTACCTAAAACCTGCCTGGAAGCTCCGTTATACTTCAAACTTGTCATGATAATTAGCATGGACGGCGAACTTTTGTTTCACGCTAACAAAGTACCCACAATCTCATTAATTATTCATGACGTCAACATTTTTGGGATTTTGAACCAAAATTTTGAAAATTTTCAAAAAAAAATTTTCTTCTCGTGATTGGTTCTAGGTTCATATTTAGTTAGTTTTAAGGTCAAAAAACACCTCCAACATACAGTGCTGTTTTGCGCTTAGTTTTAGCTAAATTGGTGTGAAAACAGCTATTTCGGCCTAAAATTTGGTATAGTGTCCTTTGACAAAAATCTCATATCTCGGGAACTATAGAGTTTGGAACCTTCAAATTTTTACTCAATCTGTCTTATATAATTATATTGAAAGTCACAAAGTTTCTGTGCCTTTACTTTCGGCGTTTAGACGTTATTAGAACTTTTATAGTTGGCAGGGGGGACAAATATGCCATTCCCCAGGTAAAATAGGATTAAGCCGTCTCGCTGCAGAACAATGATATGCCTCTTGTGGAAACTGCAGAAAATTTGTGGTATAGAAATGTAATGTAATAGCCAAAAAACACATCTTGGCTGTAAAGATTCGACTTTTAACACTATCCACTCTGGATCGTTTCCCTATGGCCCCTATACTTCCTATACCCCGAAGGCTACAACACTTGGCAAGTTTATGCAAAACTTATCCCGAAATATTCCAGTGTCAAGACCAATTTCTGATATACCATCTGTTACCTACAACGGGTGTTTTGTTCCTGGTGAATGATGGTATCGTAATCGGAAATGTATTTCTGTCCCCCATTGAGCTACGATAACCTCGTTTGAACAGGTAAGTCAGATTTTGCAATGACCTATTGGATGTTTGGAAAGGATATTGTACCAATAGGATACTCTGATGACGCTATAACCATTACATCCTGAAAACCATGGCCTTTAATAGATGATCGGAGCAAATGATGACATCATCATGGCCAAGTGCGATTTCTGGACCAATCTTTATGTCGTTGTGTCCTTGAGATGTAGGGTTACCTTCGTACCCCGTTTTAATTTGTAACTTACTGTGAACAAAGTCTATTGAGACGGGGGTGAGGGTGGGGGGACCTTATCTGCTCTCCGATCAGTTCTGAAGATTCCAAAACGCGAAGGGGGGATAGGACTATGTTATACTCTACGAGATTTGCTTTTCTTTTTGATGCATGATCCAAACAGAACATTACATAAAGCAGTTTTCCATGAGATTAGTTATTAATTTTCAGCATTTTTGTTCTACTTTCTAAATTTCCTATATTTCAATATAATTTACCACAAAATATATCCGACAATCAAGCGCTGTAGAAAGAGTAATTTTGTCGCGTGATCAGGAATGCGTTTGGTACACATAGTATTAATCCTAATTTTACAAACTCTCCATTTGAACCATCCATTCATATCATTGTAAAGTTACTTTGTCAATGGAGAGCATTCGTAGGGATATATCATGAAAAGTATGTCCTTTGTGTAACTAAGGAGTTTGTCATATTTGCTGGGCGAAACAAATTGCACAATATTCATTTCCAAAGGTAAAATCTTATGCTTCAGGTTTTTAAATCTAAACTCCTGAGAGCTGGGAGCCGCAATCATAGACAATTGGTAATAAAACTTTTTTTCACTAAAAATCAGAAAAATCAAATTGCACAATATTCATTTCCAAAGGTAAAATCTTATGCTTCAGGTTTTTGAATCTAAACTCCTGAGAGCTGGGAGCCGCAATCATAGACAATTGGTAATAAAACTTTTTTTCACTAAAAATCAGAAATCAGCTTTTTACAAATTTTTGTCCTAATCGCACTTTGAATTGCAAGCACTTCAAGAAACTTTTTGCAGGCGCTTTGCAACTTCTATCCGCAGCCTCAGTCCAATTTCTAGCAATTTACGCTAGTAAACCGAATTTCAAGCCTTTTCTTCTCTACGTTATCGAATAAATTGAAAGATCTCCAGCCACACCCAAAAACAAGCCGTATTATACCCTGCAGATACTGTAGAAATGTCAAAGCATGATTTTTCAAAAGTCAGGAATAGTAATTTAGTTTGGCCTGAATTGTGGTATCTTCCTCATTCTTCTTGCAGGGTGTCACTTTCTAATTCACGTTGCTGGGTACGAATAATCTGGCAATGGAAGTAAGCATGGCCGTTGCTAAGGATGTTGATGACTTATACATAGGTACAACACTATACTAGCATCTTCTTGCTCCAGCTTGAGCAAGAAACCTGTACAGTGCCTACTTGCTAGATAGATTTTAGCGAAGCATTCCCTTGCAATGTTGAACAATGATGATATTTTTGTCAATGATTTCCTGTACTTGCTCTCTCTGACGTGGAATTGTAAGACATGTAATTTACTGACCAACCTTACCCTCCTGATCTATTATTTCTCCTGAACTACTCAAGCTTTCAAAATGAAATAATTACTGGATTTTCTGCTGTTGTAAGCTCTTTCAAGTCTGGCATTCCCATTTCTGAACAGTATTTAGAATGCAGAGAAAAAAGCTAGAGATATTTATGTTCATAAAAATCAAGGAGAATTGCTCCAAGGGCTTTGTACTCTGAATGGGACTAAACGCAATGCATTATTGTAAGGGAGACTAAGATCTTACGGTGCTATTTTACGTATTGTAGCATTATAAAGACTGTGCTAATATCAAAGGGTTTCTGTAGTTTTGAACGTTTCAATTTCCATTTATCGGAAATCATGTGTAGTGTCATGAAAAAAATCTGTTTTAACAAAAAAAAAATGTAATAAACTTCTCCTCATAATAAAAAATAATGAATTGCTCACATGTCGCGTTATTCATAGTCAACAGCACCTACAATATCTTACCTTCGTTCATGGGATGCATGTAAATCATGACGGCCACCGTGATACAAAAATATTCATTTCTTTGAAGCATATCTTCCACGCTGTATTTGTGTACAGTCTATCACATTCTATCATCCTGTCAGAGAGACACGAAACATGAAGAATATGTGCACGTAACTATATGCGAGATGTGATGGAATGTTTTTGTAGCTGCGTCCTAGGCGACTGTCAAGTTGTAAAGTGCAGGGGTAATCATGATCGTTATAAACATTTTGAACCCTACAGAGTAGGAAATAAATACTTATCCGTACTCTTATCCTCTAAGCAATTTTTTGAAGCAGCCATTTGCGACCAGTCACAAACATTTATCAGTGCACATCCTGACCAAATGTCAAGCATACTGCTCACTAGGCTTCTGAACTACGCAGCTTTTGTGAAAGCTGATTGGTGAAATGATCTAATTTCTTTATTGTGAATTTTAAAAGAAAACAATGCCTTTAGTTGAAGTCATACAGTAGGAATATCATATACTCTGTAGTTTATTTGGGTAACAGTACTATATTTAACCCTATTTGCACTAGGGAGGGGGGGGGGGGCAATATGACGATTTTTCGAAAATTTCTCAAAACCTACAAAAGCTGCAACCTTGAAACTTTCTGACTTCATTCCTTGATTGATAAGACGTGTTTTAAAGGTATTTTCAGCTCTGCAAGGTATACGGTTCACATATGGTCGACAATTTACGGCAGACCATCGACAATATGCGATTGACATTTACTATGTGCCTGCACTGCACATCAAAACGTGTAGACGCTTTGTGATAGAACTACAGGTTTTTGAACAATTCTATCAAACATTTTAGCCTAGATATGTAAAGCACTAATGTTAAGCTATAACTGTGCAAAATTTCCGGCCTCTGGGATTTTCCAGTCAAAATTTAGTTGTGGGTAATAATGAACCTCCTCAAGTGCAAACAGGATGTAAAAAAGGCCGGTGCAAATAGGATTAAGCTATCGAGCAGAGAGATTTTACTTCATTATTTAGTGATTCCTCTAATTTCCCCCAAAAACATCGATGTAATCAGAAAAACTTATGCTGACTAACGTGACATTGTCAATGAACAGTTTTTAGAAACTAAGCGTTGGCGGCTATAGTGTTACTAGCTGCGTCCATTCAAAAGTTTAGAGTGCTTGCTGTATTTATTCATTCCCCTTAAAGAGAGGGGAAATTCCCCCTCAGGCATTCAAAGCACATAAAATGGTCCAGGCACTAGGGGTTTGGTGGAGATTCAAATCTCCCCTTTTTCACCCTCAAAATTTGACACAAATGCAAACGAGCACCTCGTAAAAGTACTTCGGGACTGAAAATGTCACTGATGAATTATATCTGCAGGTTGCAGTTGATCATTGAAATGGCAGTAATCAGTGGTCGCTAGCAGCGAGAATAAGATATCCACGAGAAGTTCTTCACCTATTGTCAGAAAAAACATGATATCTCTGAGGTAAGACAGACATTAAGGCCAAAAATTGTTGTAAACAAAAGTTACAATTGTGAAAAAAGTGTTTAGCAGAAGCTGTTTTCGTTTCTACCGAGCTAAAAGAAAATATGGACTTTTTCAGACCCATAGCCAAAAAATCACATCGGATTGAAATTACTTTAAAGATTATTTTACAGGTGTTGACTGACTATTGTCTAGTGCATCAAGGCTTTTTCAGTAATTTGCGCTTACGAACTGGTTTTCCCGCAATTTGTTCTGTAATTTTTTCTGGTGTAAAAAGATTTTCAAACGAGCATGCGTGCAAAAGTACTTTGACCATTTGCTAGGTTTGTGAAAAGTTCAAAATCATCGCCGGACTGAGCAAAAGGACTCCAAAGGTGACAGTGATCTGCACAGGCATGCCAATCGTATTTTCTATGTGCAACTGCTGTCAGCACCACTCAACTGCAAGCAGTAATTTATGAAATGTTTCTTCATATAAATAACAGTTTTCTTCTTCGCATAATTTCTTTTGATTACAACTAATTAAATTTTATTTACGTCGCTTACCATTTCCAAATAAATCATTTTAAGCGAATTCTGTAGCTCTAAGCTATTGTTTTTCTATGCTGTTAACAAGCTATAATAGTGTAACTATCAGTACTAGAATCCAAGGTCTCCCTGCTCTCGTAGTACATGGCAATACTAGAATCTGCTACCTCCTTGCTCTTGTAATACATCAGCAAATGTAAGCCTGGTGTTGGGCTAACATTACGTAAGGAGAAAATGGTGTTTGTAAAAGTCGGTCTATACCTGCACAAATTGAAGCGACTCGATGAGCTTGGCTGACGAATCCACTATATTTCACAGAGACAATGAAACTTTTCATAGTTTCATTGTTTATGGACCAAAAAGTAGCCTTCCTAGGGACATATAAATGACAGATCTGATGAGTAGACGGAAGCATGCCACGTCAATCGCTGTGACGAGATAAATTCATGTGTTGCTTCTTCGATATAGCGCTTTAGTTTGTGAAGACTCCTCTTCTTCACTGCCAACGATTAAAAACATGCACTGGGGATGCATTTCATTCTAAAACTGTTTACTTACCTCTGCGAAGGCTAAAATTCAGTGGTAGTATCAAAAATGTAAGCAGAGTCAATGACAATTTATTAATACATTATAAGACAAAGTACATGATCAAATGTTGAAAAAGAATCTTTTTTTTTCATTTTAAAGAAAGCATTTGGCGCCAAATAAAAATGTTTTGCTAAATTATGACCTTGGCTTCATGGAGGTTTTTGATATATTTTTTGAACAGTTGCTAGTAGTTTGAATTTGACAGGAACGAATGAACATACGAAAAAAAAATAAATGAAAATACATTTTCCTTGGTTGCAGGGTTTCAAATCGAAATAATTTCTAAAAACTGAAGAATTTATTAACAACACTTGCAGTTGGATTTTTCACTACCGTAGTTACTGCTGGCGAGAAGGCTTCTCCTATTTATCTCTAGGAGCGAAAACAGCTGCTTCATAATGGTATCAAGATATTAGTGGAGCATATTGTATAAAATATTTAATGCATCACACAGAAGTATTGTTAACAATATTGCATAATTATTGAGAAGGTGAGCATAACAAGCAAGTGAAAACGAAGGCGACAATTTACCTAGTATCACTTGAAACGTAGCCAGGAAAGAAATTCTTGTCAAAGTTTAAAGTTTATTGAAGACATAGGTTTTTCAAAAGAAATTTGTATATATAATTTTCCTACGAAAATCAAATCTAGAAAAGACTTTAAACAATGTTGTAAATTTTATTTTCTATTTATTCAGCGATTGCTAGTGCTATCCCTTTAGTTATATAGTAGCATTGTGTGCTATCCTTAGTGGATGTGTTATTGCTCCAATCCTGCACAAACTATTTGGCAAAAAATAGTTTTTTTCAGCAAAAATCAAAACTCGGTTTTTTATGACTCTGATTGTAAAAGAACTTTGAATTGTAAACACGTTCCAAAACCTTTTGCAGGTGTTTAGCAACTTCTGTCTACGGTCTCTAGCAATGTACGCTAGAGGACCGAATTTCACGTTCTTTGTTCTCTAAATTATGCGAAAAATTGAAAAATACCAAGCAACGCCCAAGAACAAACCCTACCAAAATACGGTTTTTCCGAAACGGTTAGTCTCTCAAGCAGCAACCACACTGCTGCCCTGATTTGTGGCTGACTTGTCGACATGTAAAGCTTACTCATGGAACGGAAGTTTGTAAAAACGCCAATATGTTTTGGCCAGGCTTGTAGGCAGTTGTTTGCTGGTATCTGCATACATTTGAATGCTTCACGACTCATTTTCGTTAGGCTATGGGGCAAAAAATATTTTTATTGCTTTTAAAGTCAGGTCTCCATAACAAACTCACCCTTTGGGAAAAAGTTTCTGGGAGATCCATGTCCTTTCCACTTAGCAGCTTGCTAACTCAAATTATACCAACAGTTGTTTTTTAAAATAGCCCAAAGTCCCCTTGTCATGGAGGTTTTGATATTTTTATTTCATTTATTTATTTAATTTCCTTTTGCACTCCATGTTTTTTTAAAAAATGAAGGAAGACAGAAATGGACAGAAAACTCCGACCCCAAAACAAGTTGCGCTCGGCTGATAAACACGGTCATGCAAATTCCAACTATCAACTCCAAACTTAATTCTCTTGTCAGTGTGACGAGAAATAACGTTTTACAAATATATCACAAGACAAGCCCGACAAGACACCCACCGGCTACCGTGCATTTAGCTACATGATAAACAACTGAGATTGACGGTATGCCGTTCACGCGCTTCCATGGACAGTCAGGTAAACTATTGATACCAAGCACAAAAGATTCATTGAAGTTCTCATACGCTTTTATGATGGCAGTTTTAATTGCGGCGGGAAACAGCAAGAAGAAGTCAGTAATGGCTGCCGAAGGTCAGGCTGGCTGAGAGTTAACCCTTAGACTCCGAAAGACGCACATGTGCGTTCTGAATATAGGGTCACCTTTGGCGCGTCATAGAGGCTCAC
>JAOBRC010456233.1:0-11926 GCA_027575255.1 Scolionema suvaense
CTCAGATGTTAAACGCTCTGACTTCCAAGTCAAGTTCATCGTCGTAGTCACATTCGCTTGTGGCTACCTCGTGCAGCTATTTCCTTTGGAAAAAAAATATATTTTCCGACCGACCGACGCTATGAATTTTTCCAGGGTCGGGTTACGGCAAACAAGCAATTAATTATGTGTGGCCATGGTTGTTCTGATCATGTCTACAGAAACTTCTATCTTCCGGCTGCAGATATTGCAAGGTGACGCACTGTGTATTTCAGAAATGATCACTGGCTACGGAGATAACAAAATACCTGTGAAATACCTTGCAAGTGAGAAAACTTGATGAAAATGCAATAAAAATGAACAAACTTCCCAGCTTTTCTCACATTTACCACTACATCAGCTCTCTCCCATTGTTCCCATTTTCTGAAATGCTTGAGAGTAGTCCTGTGAAACCTTCTTAAAATGTTGCTGAACTCTCTGTTTGGTATCTCCACAAACCAATCTTTTTTTCACCACAGTCAGTAAAACATGTGCCAAGCCTGCTTTTCACACATGATAACCTCTGTAAATCGTAGAATGTCATTGTCTTAAGGTGTATTTTTTTCAGAAGGTTCTAGCAATTTACATCTTCTGACAAAGTTTGAGAGCAGCCTTAGACACAATTTCAATATTTGTGAAGTATGTACACTTACAATTGATAAGTCATCCTGACTCCATTGCTTTCCTCATGAAAAATGATAAAATTCTGGAGAGATGAGATCATCATCAAAGGCCTTCCTCTGAATCTCACTTCAGGTTTCTCGGTCGTAATCAGTAGACCTTTGTAAAAAGCAATCAATTTGTTTTTCACTTCAATAGGTATCATCTCTACTATCTTTTGTGGCAAAATTTTTTACTCATCCACTTTTTACTCAGCTGGAGTAAGCGGGACGCTGTTTGACCTCTTCTTTTTTAGTATTCTTAACACTGACAAAATGATGACTTTAGCAAGGTCTCTTGATTTCTTTGAGCATCACTTGGTTTGCGCACACATATCGATCATTCCCGATAAAATGCACACACTTGCATAACATTTCTTTTGTCCACGTACCAAGCACTTATCTTTAAGGACCTTTGCTCTTCATGGTGTGGCAGAATCGATGTGATACAATGGGCATATCCGTCAGGTGTGCTTGGAAGAATTGGTGAACATGTTGGAGGTTTATGGGTAGTTCTTGTTGTTTTGGTGGGCTGACTGACGGAAAGTGGTCTTTTTCTCTCTCTATTGTTTCGCTTAGTAGCATTTCTTTTCTGAATGGATAAATCGCTTTGATAGTTAGACATGAACCATTTTCGTGATTGATTTGATTGTGAAGCAACCAGTGCTGTTGAATTCATGGACATTTCAAGGTCATTGCTTGACACATCACAATCAGCAGCATCACTTTATGCCGCTTGCTGCACTTTCAGCCGTTCCCTGCAGGGTCTCTGAGTTTCGCATTGTATTCCTTTCTTTTCTTTTATCCTGGAACGAGCACCTCTGTCTCCTTTGTTTTTTTATCTATTTTAACAATGCATACTTGTCTCTTTTCCTGAGAGCATTTTTTGCTTTTATTTCTTCCCACTTAGCGGGGTTGTTAGCCTTAACGGAAGTTCTCCATCTTTTAACTATACACTCTTTCTTTTTTACTAGCTTAACTTTGATAAGAAATTTGTTTTGCTTATCTCATCACCTAATAGGCTTTATTTAAGAAGAGTAATAAAGAAGCATAGGAAGCTTATGGAAAAACATATCCAATGTATGAAACATCAAATAAATATAGAATGAGACAATAAGTTAACAATCCAGAATCCAAAGAACACCATCGTCTCTTAAGCAGAAAGTTTTTTGAGCAGAAGTTATCTCCGCAACCTATATTGATCATATTGGAATGAAGGAAGCATAGTATATACCATAATTTTTATGAAACATTCCCCATTTATCAGAAACATTAATGGATACTTAGCAATATACTGGTCTAAAATGATTCTTGGCGTGGTAATAGAGCCTTCAAAAACATGACTGCAGCTTTTTATTTCATAAAAAAAGCTGCTGTAGTTCCAGAGAGATATCTGCTTTGAAAGTTATGGGAGAACTTTGGCATGCTACCATTTTGCTTCTCAACGGTAATTTTGCATGACGCATGGTCAGACCAAATGGAATTATCTCATCTTACTTATTGAATTGCTACTCATTGAGCAGATGTGCGAATCTAAATTTTGCTTAGCTTTAAAGAGGGATGTAATATGTCGCTCATGGCATTAAGAGGAATGCATCTAATGTTCAGTTCCTAAGGAACACCATAGACCTTGGAAACGGTCTTATATGACATCATTGATGAGCGACATTGAGAATCATGGGAACAGTGAAAAATATCAAACTTTAAAGTGGCATTGCAAAAGAACCACTGAAGCTTTTTTGCTCAAATAAAAACCAGTGTACATGTTTTTGCAAGATCTACTACCATGTGGAATATGGTTTTAGAGCGGTGTATTGCTTAAAAAGCAACATATTGCACCTCTATTTCAGATACGACGAAATTGAGATTTACCATAATGATTGCAATTAAGAGCAATTCCGCAATGAAGATGTTATAATTGCAGTTGGTCTGACCATGCGTCATGCATAATTACCGTTCAAATTCAGAACGAAAATGGCAGCAAGTCAAAATTCTGCTTGACTTAGAAAGCAGATATCTCTGGAACTACAACAGCTTTATTCATGAAATAAAAAGGCTTTGTCATATTTTGAAGGCTCTATTTTCATGCCAAAAATGATTTTAGACCGGTATACTGCTTTAAAAGCCTTGCCGCGGTTACTACGGCTGAAAACGCGGGCTATCATCAACGTTACTTTGCGATGGGGGTACCTAACTTTGATAGAGTACTGAGAAGAGTGTGCTAAAATCATTGCTAGTACATGTCGTATGGACATCTTTAATTGCGTTGCTAAGACCTTGGTCGCTACCCCCGTGCTATCGCTCAAGGCCGCCCAGCCGCCCAGACCCAGACGCCCAACCAGACCAATGATTTCAAGCTTTTTGATTGAGTACAAGGCGTGACCTGAACTTCGAACAAACGTTATGGCTATGATGTTATTCAGTGTAGCTAGCTAGCTAGGTATACCATAGAAACTTGTTTCCGGCAGAAAATTTGGTTTGGGCATGTCAGTGTAAGTAGAGACATATAGTATTGACATGTGATTGTCCGTGAATATGGTGAGTGGTGGTTGGTGGGGTTAATGGCATTCTCGTGGCTAGCTAGTACTAGGCCCCGGAAAGCATTAATTCATGATGTGACCAACCCAAGGCAGATGATATGATCGGATGTATGAGTAACGGTTAACAAGAATCTATCTCTGACAAGATCACCTAATGTTCTGTCTTGTCCGATATCAACGAAGATAGTCGTGACCCTGGGTTCTTGGAACATTACAATTGGCGCCCAACGTGGGGCTCGAACCCACGACCCTGAGATTAAGAGTCTCATGCTCTACCAACTGAGCTAGCCAGGCTACATTCTGTCAACATTCTGAGGATCGTGTCGGTGATGGTCTGTTCTGTCAGCAGTCCGAGGATCGTGTCGGTGATGGTCTGTTCTGTCAGCCGTCTGAGGATCGTGTCGGTGATGGCCTGTTCTGTCAGCAGTCTGAGGATTGTGTCGGTGATGCTACGCCCTGTCAACATTCTGAGGATCGTGTCGGTGATGGCCTGTTCTGTCAGCAGTCAGAGGATCGTGTCGGTGATGGTCTGTTCTGTCAGCAGTTGGAGGATTGTGTCGGTGATGCTATGTTCTGTCAACATTCTGAGGATCGTGTCGGTGATGGTTACTATCCTCTGACTGGTTACGACCTGGATGGAAATAATGGTGACAAGTATGATGACAGTGTTGGTGTTGCTGATCATGGGATGGAATCGGAAAGTTGCTGGTATGGAATGACTCAGGTACGACCCCGACGAAATCGCAAGGCACCTGCTATTCTATCATACGACCAACCAGGACAACCCACAAAGACAACTCGATACTGAGTGCTTGATGAAAACAGTTTGTCTGCTCTTCCTTGGCACGGATCTAAGTATTTGGATATCCCAATTTGCAAATGTGCATGCTAGTGGATACGCCGTATTTTCCAGTTTTATCTGATGTGAGACGCCGAATGATCCATTGCCTTCGACATGTGTGTTTTTGGATTTCCTGATGTGCAAGTGTAAATGCTTTAGTGGGTGCAACATAGTTTCCAGTTCTTTCTGAGGTGAAATGTCGAGTGTTCCATTATCAGCTGCTTCACCAATGATCTTACCAAGGTGGAGCAACCAAAAAACATAATTTACTAAAATTCAGTCGTGTAAAAGAGTGCTATTATTTTATTTTGAAGTAGGGGAGGGTGTAAGTAGGTACATAGGTATAGTATTGACATGTGATTGTCAGTGAATATGGTTAGTGGTGGTTGGTGGGGTTAATGGCTTTCTCGTGGCTAGCTAGTGCTAGGCCCCGAAAAGCATTAATTCACGATATGACCAACCCAAGGCAGATGATACGATCGGATGTATGAGTAACGGTTAACAAGAATCTGACAAGATCACCTAATGTTCTGTCTTGTCCGATATCAACGAAGATAGTCGCGACCCTGGGTTCTTGGAACATTACATCAGCTCTTGTTCTTTTCTAAACCTTTTTCTGCACTTTCCGGAGGATTTTGTAGAGCTTTTGATTGATGAGTCAAGCAAATAAATATGCTTTCTACGAAATTCAAGATACTGTCAAAGTTAGCCAGCTAGCTACCTTATCAAAATAGGCCTATCCAGAGTAGACGGTAGTAGCTAGCCTAGCTAGCTAGATAGCTAGCTACCTACTTTCGCGAGGAATATGAAAAAACTACATTAACATGATAGGTAGCTAGCTACATGCATACCTTTTATAGTCAGCAAAGCCGAGTTTAAAAGCCAGATAAATCTGCATCGAGAAGATTTTGAAAGAAAAGACAGAAGAGACAGCGGCAAGCAGCAAAGTGGCCTGCAACCACAGTCCAACCTGCGCTCATCCGCTTGCTGAGAGAAGTTAAAACTTCCGAAGAGTCTGCGAGCAGGCTAGCAGCAAGGGCACATGTTCGCCGCTATAACTTACATGAGAGCTACACCACTGACGAACTAAATCCACAGGCGAACGGCGACATACAGCAACGCATACAGCTGCCATTTTCATAGCCTGCTCACAGCCTCTGCTCGAACCAAGCTCTCTCATGGACTAGAATTAGTCGTTTTCTCTCTCTCACTCTTTATGCTCTCCAACGCAGTCATAACACGAATTCAGAGTCAGCGATATCAGTGAACGGGAAAACGACTAGAAAACATTGGCGCGTGTGTATACCCAGGAGCTCACACTCCGCATTGCACTTCCTATTGCTATCCAGAGACAATACGGGCAGCAAAAACGGGTGTTCTCATAAAAACAGAGATAACAGAAGTCGCACCAACACCTGTTGAAACTCGGTGTGATCGTACCCCCTGATAAAACGTTGAATCTTGATAAACTTGTGGAAGTCCATTGTTCAAAGCGCACGGCGGGATTCTGCCGTGCAGGTGCCAATATGTTCTAGTCGTTTCCCGCTTCTCTAGTCTGTTGCATAAATGGCCGCGTGATGTTCTGAATGGAGGAAACGACTTATCTAGTCTAGCTCTCTCACATTCGGCTCACTTTGGCGCGAATCTCCGTTTTTGAAATTAACAAAATTCGTTAATTATTTGCAGTTTGCGTCAGGTGTTCCTATAGCAACCTCATGATTAACATCAGTATTTGCATTGAATCAGTGGGTAAAGTCATGCATATTGATTACTTGAAGTCACTGGTGGTGTTAATGCACTCATTATAGGATATTACCAAATGCAGAAATGCTGCAAAATGAACAGACCAAGCAACCAAGTGAAGCGCAGTGCGTTTGGTGCGGGGCACGATTTTCAACGCTAAACACGACCATAGCCTAAATACAGGACCGGGAGAACCTGGTGAAGGTCAGCACACAAGGCAAGGATTTTAAAAACCTTTAAAAAAAATTAAATTTCTTGCTCAAGCAGAGTTCCCAGCGAAAAATTACCAAGAGAAAAAATCTCGACACAAATTCTACTACAGCTTTGGCAGAATTTATTACTGCAACTACCTTTAAAAATGCCTTTTTATATGCAATAAATGTTATTTCCAGGGGTTAACGTATTTTTTCCAAAACCACCCCCTGAAAAATTCATTAGAATGCTACTAATAGAAAACAGCTTTCGATATTGACAAGGTTTTAGAACCTGAGAGGACGCTCTGCAATCCCGGTCAAAGTATTTCAGCATGCACGCGCATTTTAGCCATGTTCTGTAACGTGAGTAAATGAAAATAGGTCGGCAAGTACCGAGCCACAAATCAGAGAAGGACGGTGGCTTTTTCTAGATTCGTGTAGATTCCAGGGCTCTGGAATGGCTCAGTGGTAGCGCGGTCGCCTTGTGCACACAAGATCGAGGGTTCGAATCCCATCGCCTGCAACTGGTAAGCGCGAAATCCCTAAAGGTTAAGACGGGTAGGAGCTCAGTAAAACCTAAAGCGATGAGCAGAGAACGAATCTACAATTCGAGAAGAACTTCACTTAAACCGAATTTAACGGTGGGTTTTGTTTGAGGGACTTATTATTTCTGACTTTTGAAAAATCATGTTTTGGCATTTCTAGGATATGTGCAGGGTGTGGTAGGGTTTGATTTAGGGCGTGGCTTGGGTTTTTAATTTTTTCATGTAATCAACGATAAGATCGTTGAGGTAATTTAGAGAGCAAAGGGCGTGGAATTCGGTCTACTAGCACAAAGTGCTAGAAACTGCACTGAGATTGTAGACAGAGGTTGCTAAAAACCTGCAAAAAAGTTCTTGAAGCGCTTGCAATTCAAAGTGCTTTTACGAGCAAAAGTGGTAAAAAGTGCATTTTTCATTTTGGCTGAAAAAATCCTTTTGTGCAAAATATTCTGTTCAAACTGTCTAGAAAAATCGAAACTCCCGTTTTCTTCCAAATCCAGAGGAGTTTAATTTTTGGGTTCCGAATTTAGAAAATACAGCCAATTTAAATTTTTTCAGACAATCCTGGTCAAATTATTTTGGCACGCATACGCATATTGCAGGATTGTAGTGCATCTTTTGAGTACAATCAGGTGCTACATTGCTTAGAACTTCATCATTTTTGAGCCTACTTTCAGAGTCATGCATAGCCAATATTTGATCATAATTCTGAAAACACTGACTTGACCAACCGACCTCAGAGCTATAACACCCTCCAGAGGGTCAAACTAGCACAATTTTATTACCTGAAAGTGTTCGCTAGTCACGTCAGACAGCTGCACGTAGCCAAAATTGGCAAAATCAAGTGGGGCGTGGTCCCCACAGGGGGGGCATTTCCCCCATCTCGTCCTCAAAGTCGCTCGAAGTCCGATCCATCAAACCGAGTCGTCAACACGTGGAGGCTTGATTTTCTCCACTTCTGTATAATATCATTTACTTGTGGGGACTGGCAAACCCCATATTGTGCGATATTTTCCTTATAATTTATAAATCTTTGCTCGAAGTTAGAAAATTAACATTCCTCAGAAATTATAAAAAGCTGTTGAAAAGTGGCTTTTTAACATTCTTTGGTCGCAGATCAGCGAGTCAGAGAAATTATCTTTACATCAAATCACATACTGTCAACATTTTACCTTCGTGTGTTTTAGCTTTTTAAACCATATGCTGCTTCAAAAATGGGAACTTGTGCAAATTGCGTAGGAATCTTGCTTCAAACAGCTATAAACTCCTTACGCTTGCTTTTAGAACATGCTTTCATAGAATATGAACAATTGCTGCTGCGTATAGCAGTAATCAAAGGTTGCGGGCGTAATAGCGACATGTGCCGTTATGAATTTCTTATATGGCAGATACTTTAAGGATGAACATGTGCTGGTCTGTTTGAGGATGCATCTTTCATAACGCCATTAAAAATGCAAAGGATCATGTCGCTGTATTTGTTCAGTTTGACAGTACTTGCTTCTTTAGAGGTATGACCAAATTATACGTCCATGGTATGGCAGAGTGACGTTGTTAGTAGTGCTATTGACGTAATATGTAAGCCGTCTTTTGTTCCTCTGCATAACAGGTACCTAGCAAAAAGTGCGGAGATTACATATTTCTTTATATGGTCTTGTATTTTCCTGCTCTGTATCACTTGTTGTCAAGTGCCTACAATCAGGTGCAAAATTGTTTTGAATTTAATCATTTTTCAGCCTATTTTCAAAAGCCATCCATAGCCAATATCTGATCATATTTCTCAAAAATCGACGTGACCAGCCTACTTCAGGGCTACAACAACTTCCATTTTGTGCAACAGTCCAGGGCCATAAAATCTGAACCACTTAACCTTTTTGTCTATAACTTTCACACCATCTACACTCGTGGACATTAATTATTAGACTATTTGCATTTTCTTTCCTATTTTCTAAGCCAAGGTTACCCAAATCTCGATCATAATTCTGAAATACTGACAAACTCGACCTAACTAACTGGTTTCATGGCTATAGCAAGCTAGAGAGCACCGAACTAGCACGGATTCGTTGCCAAAACGTGTGCACAAGTCACGTCAGACGGCTGTAAATAGGCCTATTTGGCAAAATCTCGAAAAAGTGGGCGTGGTCACAAAAGGGGGACTATCGATTTCTATCGATACTAAAACCATCATTGAATCTATCCAAGATCAAAAGTTACGCTTATTTCTCTACCTAAGTCACACATCGCGGCCTGTCCTTCGTTTTCTATAACTATCTTGTATTTTGTCAACAACATGGCACCTATTGCTTCTGTCGGGATATCGACGAATCAGATTCAGGACCTTCAGCCATATTGGATTTCTAACAAAATTTCGAGATCTCCCCGAAAGAACTGAATGGATGGTAAATGTCTCGCTATCCCAAGTTTATGTGCAGACGATAGGCAATATCTCGGCTCAGCCGCGGAGGCAACAAGAGTTACACCACACTGGTTCGAAGCTTTGATGGCACGCTTGCTGGTAAGAGATGATCACGCTGATGAAAAAGACAAAATGAAAAATGAAAAGGACACCTGTTCCACGACATAAATGGTTGGCTGGTCCTATAATGAGTTGCGTGAGCTATGCTGTAGGGAAGTCGCTTTGACTCAAAAGCAGCTTGTTATTACGAGCAGCCAGTGGATGGATTGTGGTACATGGATGCGAAAAGAGGACGAGAATTCTGAATAGATGTTTGAGATTTACGTTGAAAAGTCTTTTATCAGGTACATCCTTGGTTACTCTCCCCCTCTCTAATTGTAGGGGGTCTAATAACTGGGGGGAGGAGGTATTTCAGATTTTTTTTATTGGGGGGGGGGGGGTGTTGGCGGGTAGAGACTTGTTCCGGTTTTCGCCACTTCCCTCTCAGTCTCAGCATGGATTTATGCGTCCATGGTCTCAGTGAACATATCTCCTGTTCTGACTTCCAATTTTGCAACTTTTACCTACTACAGTTTAAAAAACGTTGTTTTATTGAGGGAATACTCTGGTTTTCATACTGTTGCAGCTTCTATTGAGGGGCGTAGCAAATGAAATCGAGGTTATTTTTTTCCAAACGTTGGTAATTCATCCCCCCCCCCCCCCCCGACAATTAGAGAGGGGTGAGTAGCAGTACATTTCGGCTAAAGTCTCCATGGAAGCAGCAGTTTCTTCAGAATAGGCATCCTTCTTCGATAACTGACTGATGTTTGGAGCTTGTCTCTTAACCTTCTTACTCTTCTCTAAGTAGGAGGATGCTTAATTATTTTTTGATTTTTTCCGACGACCCGGAGCGTATTCCGACCTCCTCCCCTCCCCTAAACGGGAACAATGATCAAAAATTAACTTTTAACAGATGATAGAGCTCAACAAAACATGATATACAGTTCTTATTTCACGACAAGAGCTTGTGTAGTTCTGGTGATATTCGGTCCCAAAGTCCAGCAGCTTCTCTCTTGTGACTAAATATGCATGATGTCACTGGTGTCACACGCCAGTTATCTACATTTCGTTCCCCAAATTCTCCACATTGAATTAATTTAAAGGATTGTCTCTTGCGTACCATTATAAAGCTAAGCAATATGGTTAAGATCCTCTAAAGAAAATATGTTAAGCTTTTTGTGTTACTAAGGAAATAGCAATACTTAGAAACGGACTCCAATGATATGAAAAATTGGGAAAATCAAGATGGTAGCTGCTAGACTTTGAGAGGGCATATCTCCAGAACGAACCAAGATTTCGTTTTGATGTTGAGGGGAAATCCCATGTTTTGTTGTGTTCCATTATCTGTTAAAATTTCATTTTTACCCATTGTTCCCCTTAATTTTTTGTAATCTCTTGCTTTTCTTTCACTGCAGGAGTAAAATTTCAGGGTTGTTCTTTAGGCGTTTAGAATAGACAAATGATTTTGTGTTTACAAGCCATATTTTATGAAATAAGTACGATTTATCTTGGTATTGTATTTCTTATTGTCCGTGTTCTACAACCCTCTCCTCCGCTTCCTCAGACCCTCCCGTTTTCTACTTTTCTTAAAATTTCCTTCACCCTAGTACCCCTCCTTTTACTAAAGACCCTATATCTTTGTATATGCTGTTACATGCTGCATTGACCTCTTGCGTAGACTTAGCCGAGGCGTTCTTTGTCGCCAGTTAACTCTTGTGGTGACAGAATCGAACCATGGTCATTGTTTCTTTACAAACGGTCTAGTTATATTGTCCATATCGTTATATTGTCTAGTAACATCACCAACTCAATATTCATAGAACCATCAACACCTTCAGAGATATCTAACTTAATTGAAGGCTTCTGTTCCTCAAAGGCATGTGGTCCGAACAGAATTCCCACAAAACTTCTTAAGATATGCGCAACTCATCTTTCTGCCCCACTTTCCTTTATTCTCAACCAATCGTTTGAATCTGGTGTTTTTCCTTCGCCACTTAAAGTAGCTAGTCTAATACCTATACATAAGTCTGGTGACTCGGAGAAATGTACTAACTATAGGCCTATTTCTCTTCTTTCTAACATTAGTAAGATCTTCGAAAAAGCTATGTTTAAACGGATCTATAAGTTTTTAACCAAGCATGATATTTCGAACAATTATCAATTTTGATTTAGGAATAAGCACTCCACTGAACATGCCCTCATCAGTATCACAGAGACAAAAAGTCAAATTGACAAGGGAAATGTCCTTTGTGGTATTTTTCTTGATTTTCAGAAAACTTTTGGCACTGTTAACCGAAAGGTTTTACTTGACAAACTCCAGTACTATGGTATTCATGGACCTTGCCACAAATGGTTTGAGTCGTATCTGCACAACCGCAAACAAATAGTTACTATCCATGGGTCTTCTTCTGACATGGAGGAAGTTCTGTGTGGAATTCCTCAAGGATCAATTCTAGGTCCGTTACTGTTTTTAATCTACATAAATGATTTCCGATTGTGTTTGTACAACTCACTTGCACATCATTTCGTTGACGACACTAATGTTTTGTTTTCTGCCACCTGTTCTAAACAAATGCATAAACCAATATCAAAAGAGATTGAAACTATTGTGGTTGGCTTTGTGCAAATAGATTGTCTCTGAATGCAAAAAAGTCTGAATTTGTTGTCTTTCAGTCAAAATCAAATCATGTGATTATCGCCTAATATTACGAGTCAAAGGACAGAAAATTTTCCCGTCCAATAAAGTCATGTACCTTGGTATTCTGTTAGATTCGACACTTAGTTGGTCTCATCAAATCAATGAATTAGCAAAAAAAAACTAACTAGAGCTATTGGTATTTTATATCAACTTAGGGCGTTAGTAGTTCCAAGCACACTGAGGTCAATCTATTTCAGTATTTTTCACTCTCACCTATCTTATGGTAGCTTAGTATGGGG
>JAOBRC010456344.1:0-11926 GCA_027575255.1 Scolionema suvaense
TATGACAGGAAACAAGAATGCTATCGTGCGGTAAATAGCTAATTTGAAATCGATCACTTAATCAGTCTGCAGCTGGGAATTTCTGATTTCTGACTGAATGAACCATTGCGGCATGATGTCACATATTGTGTTCACTGCAGCTCAGAATGTCTGAGTCCTGACAGAGAATGAACCATTCAGGCATGATGTCACATATTGTGTTCACAGCAAGCCAGGATGGCTCTGTGTGGAGAGATGATTTCTCTGCTTATGTCCATGGTGATATCTCATGAACGGGTGAACATTTAGACTTCCGTACTTTTTAATAAGATTTTCAGGCAAGAGGCGAGCAGTATGACTAAAAACACGATTTAGTGGTGCAGTCCTTTAAGTGCTGGTGCCCACATGGTCGCTGTTTGTTATGATGAAGTTCAGGATATATTTTTGGAGTGCTGTCGATTTCGCACTGGTGTCGACAACACTGTAATTCCTTGGCGTTGATTCAGTTTTTCTGCTTCTTTCCTTTGTTGATGTTTTCCTTTCATTGACCAATTATTGACCATAGAAAGGGTGGGAGTGTTTAGCCGCTCTCAGGAGATTATCATTTCTCCAGTTCAAAGTTATTGCATTTAGCTGCGTTTTTCATGTATATCTATACTCATGTGTAGGCTTTGAACCACTGAGAACTGCACAGGAAATTAAAACCTAGAAAAGCTAGTTATGGCATTTACTAACGATGAGCAGCTGAAATTGTCATGTGGTTCTCGAGTTTCCATTTAAATCTCAGCTAGTCTATTGATATTAAGCTGAGGTTATTTACTGATGTTCTGAAACGTTTCTATTGTAGCAATTAGCAGCTAGAACTGTGTTCAGAAGTTGGGAGGAGAAGCAAGAAGTTGAGGATGATTTGTGAGAGTGGCATGATACCCCTCTGCATTTCATCCAAATGAATGTGTTTCGTAAGAAATAAGGGTCAGAAACTATTGTAGGATTGTCATGGTAGTGCAAAAAAGGGCCTCATAGTTTTCTGGTTTCTGATGGCAAGGGAATATCTGAAGAGTTGATTAGGTGCTCTTAGGTCTTAAATTGGATCTTTACTGAAAATATACTTCTGTGCTCAATATTGCCTTATTTACAGGTGTGCAAGCCAATACAGAAGCTGATCGTGTTTATCAAGTAAATGGTCACTCCCTGAGAGCTGTCACATTCACAAAACCTGTGTGGTGTTTGGTTTGTAAGTGAAACCGTGTGTAGCTTTCTTTGTCAGTTGTGGAGAGCAAATGCTAGAAATTGATGTTTTTTGTAGTAGACAGCACTCAAATGTTCTTTGGGACTTTTTTAATTGGGTGCTAAATTTATTTGAATCCAACCTCAGTTTGTTTTTTGGAGTTCCTTGAATTCTTTAGATGTATGCTGTCTTGTGATTGATGAGTATAACTACACTTTTCAATTTTGATTGCAATGTTTGTTAACTTCTCATGTCTTTTCTTATTGATGCGTGCCGCCTAAAAACTGATCTCACCTTCTTATGTTATGCAGGTGTTGATTACATCTGGGGGCGTGGCAGGAAGTCTCTTGTGTGCTCAGGTGAGTTAGGTTTTTTTTAGTAAGAATTACAATAACTACAGTAGGTCCTATGAAACGTTTTTACACTGGAAATCACCAGATGGCCTCAAGACTAGAATGCTCACGTGACCAATCTAGCTGTCAGCATGAAAACGGAAAAATCAATCTAGACGGCTAGTTCAGAGCCTGATCTAGTCATCCAAAACTAGCCGTTCAATTGACGGCTAGAACTGCAAGCAATGGCAAATTGCTATCTATGATGGGAAAAATGCTAGCTTTAAATCTGGTTGTCAGTCAGTGAAAGTCAATCGAGCCATCGCCCGTTTTCACATGGCTAGATTTGATTTGTAGTCATCAAACTGGTCGTCTAGATTTAACAGTGTGAAAACGCTGTTATGGAGAACACTCAAAACCTCGAATCCTTCGAAAATTGAGAACAACTACATTTATAAGAACAATCCCATGCTGGCACATAAACAATATTTGCTAAATGTCCATTGCATTTGCTGACTATGTACAGATCATTCTTATACTTTGGAATATGCTATAGACTCTGATTTGTGTAATCTATGTGATTATGTGCAAATTGTGGTCTTTTGCTCTTTCTTTGAAACTTGTGCCTAAGCAGCCATTGTAATTGGTACAAGAAATTTTATTAATGGGGGGGGCATGTTTGAAAATGGGAGAGAGGGGGAAGAAACCCCTCTGCAAACTATGATGCTATCAGCCCAATTTGGCCAGTAAAAGCCAAAATAGAAATAAAAGAGAAGGCAACGGTATTTTGTGACAAAGTGACTTATATTCTAAATTTTTGAAGTGACCAGTTCTTTTCAGTTTGAGGAAGAACATTTCGATTCTGGTACTTAGTAGATCTGTTGTAATGCTACTGTATAAATGAAGTAAATAGCACCCTTGTAAAGCGTTCTTACAATGAACTATTGTGAATACTTGAGGTGCTGATTTTATCAGGATTTGACCAAGACCTGTATTAATAATGAAAAATTCTAAAAAAAAGTTATGCTGGAAAATAGTTGTATTTTTCTTATGTTTGTAGATGGAACATAAGGAACAGGCAGATCGTGATCACTTTTGCTCTGTTACCTCAACTGGCAACCCAACAATCTCACTTCTTGTTAAAAGTATAAGAGGTGAAGTCCTAGTATGGGTTCCGAACTGACGAAGTTCTGCTTTGCCTGATGGATAACCTGAAGAGATTACTTGGGAAGAAATTACTTGAATAGCCTTTTTAACGTCATTGTTTCTGATTATTTCCCTGTCATAGGGCATGACACATGTTCATGTAGGAGAGCTTGCTCATAACGGAAAAGACAATAGACACTACGGTCGAGTTCTGCTGAATGTTGCCTGATTGTTCAGTTTAAATGTTTCCTCCTACAAATATAGGTTGCTTGCTTATTGATATCCGGCACCTCCATCCTTGTCTTTATCAATTTTGTAGCTTATTTGAGAGGGAGGCTGGGGCGAAAGCCACGTGCCCTACACCTTGCTATTAAATTGTCAAATATCTATGGCTGATAAGGTTAAGCTATTCTAACGTAAGATTGTTGAGGAAATTTTGAATTCTTAAAGTTCCTCATGGCTCGAACTACCGTTGTCAAGCTTTTTTTCAAAAGAATTTGGGCCCTCAATGAGTTAGAGTTGCATTGAACTCCCATAGTAGTTGAGATTCATACCGAGAAACAGTGGCAATTAGAGATTCATGGCGAGAAACGGTGGCAATTAGAGATTCATGCCGAGAAACGGTGACAATTAGAGACTATTTGAATATTCTTTAGGTTGCTCCCTGGTGTCGCATGCTGGCTGCCACTCTTTATTTCACAAATATCAGTGTAGAAAAGACTTAGTTCCTGTCAGTCCATTAGTTGATGAAGATGCTTATAAGGTGGGTAATGATACTAACAATAGTTTGCGTATGACATTGTTTTCAGCTTCATACAGCACTGGTAGCATTATTTTCCACTGTAATATTCATATATATTTGTGTCACGTTGTCCATTCTGCTCACCTTTTGTTCTTTCTTCGTTGCTTTTATGTACATTAGTGTCTGTTGTCTTTCGTCGTTGCTTTGATGTACATAAGTGTCTGTTGTCTTTCTGCAGATCTCTAAAATTCAGTGCAGAATTTGGATCCAACAGGTGATAAGCATAATTGATAGCTATTTCAAACAAATCTTATAAGTTATTACTAAAATTTGCATTACCCCCTTCAAATTTCTTCCTCCCCTCTGTGTCTGATTTCCTTTTGGAAACTTAAGTTTTGCCACCCCCCTTCCTACCCTCCCTGTACCAAGGTGCAGTAGGAACTATGGAGGCTCATAATAATTTTTCCCTGGTGCATGCCATAGTGCATATGACAGTTGAAAGTTAGAAGTGAACATCAGATGCTTTGGTGATGATTAGGCGGTTGTGTTGCTTTAAAGATAGATTGTTTTTGTGAAAACTAAAACAAACCCACGCACTCAGCAAGTGTACACACTTGATGAGAAATTAGCCTATTCCTGAGCCTAGATAGTGAAGTAAAGATTTCTGTGATAAACAGTTAACAATGCCTTTTTGACTGCTCCAAAGTAAGTCCAGCGCAACCCCCACCACCTCCCCCCTTGGACCCCCTTCTAGAACAAAAAAGGGTCCGAATATTGGATGCTGCCCTTCTTAAATCTTGGCAAAAAGTGCCCTTTTTGACTGATATTTGCTTAAAGTCACAGATTTTGGAAGGAAGTTTGATAAAAAGTGCCCTTTTTGACCAATTCCGAACCCTGCCCTGAAATTCTAGAATAGGCCATGATAGCTATAGCCTTGAAATTTGGACCATGTATTCTTGCCTGTAAGTGAGGGGGAAGTACATAAATTTGGTCCTACAAGTAGTCTGGTCTGCAAATTACACTCATTTGAAGTATGCACACCGGCAATAGAGTTTTCTGGGAAAACCAATACAAAAGATTTTAATTTGGTGAAAAACGCAATGAGAATTTCTGACAGAAAGTGATGCATCAATGCTCGAAAAATTGCATTTTAATAGCTGGGCAAATAAAAAAACATTATTTCGTTTGAAATATGGATAAGTACCCTTGAAATATGGATAAGTACCCTTGAAATATGGATAAGTACCCTCAAATTGCAAAACTTTGGACTTACCCACTGTTTTTTTGAATCTCCTGTTGCATGAAATTTATTCTAATTAGACATTTTCTGAAAGGGCTCATTGAAAGTATGAATTTAAGCCCAAAATGATTCAAAGTGGTTGAACAGAAGTGAAATAAGAGCCAAAAAATCTCACAAATTTGACAAAAATGAGATTACCTCTTGTCAGAAAGTGGCCTTGTGACACCCCCTGTTATAGGTACAATGACCAAATTTGCACCAAATGATGCGTAAGTAAATTCTGTTCATACTTGAAAAAATTTGTGGCTATAGCTTGAGCTATTTTTTCACAGTAAAAATATTAGACTGGGAAGTAGAACCACCCCCTCCCCAACAGCAAGGCTAAGCTAGTGTCTTCGCTCATGATTAACAGATCTATAGAAAAGTGCAAGTTACAGCATGTGTTAAAGAAACCTGCCTCAAATTCAAACCTTTGATGGGTAAGACAGGTCTTTATGAGGTGGAGGCACAGTTGTTCACCTTTGAAATTCTTTGTCCTTATATAAAGATTTGTGTTGTTGTTCACAGCCAATTGAAAGCTGGACCAATCAAGATGTTCTGGAATGGATGACTGCTGCAAAGCTTCATCCGTACATTCCTCATTTTAAGGAAAGTCAAATCTCTGGGAGCACTCTTAAAGATATTGATGAGGATTATCTGAAAGTAAGTTATGTGATACTCTCACTCACATTACAGTATTTTCTAGGCATGTAACTTCCCACTACCTCTGCTAGATTTTGCTCATGATCTGCCTTAACTTCATGAGCTTAGCTGTATATGGCAACGAAATTTCATAGCTCTGCTGGTATGAATTCAATATGCGTTTTCCTGGTGCTTTTAAAAACAGATACTACTTGTCAAGCTATAGCAAACTGACTCTATAATCATGTGTGATTACTTATTGAGGCAGTAGTGCTTCTGTGCTTGGACAGCGTGATATCTAAATACCTGTGACAAAAAATGAGGCAAAGCTGGCGTTCGTTTTGGTTCATATTTGGCAGCTTTGTAAGAAAGTTCAAGTGTAAAGTATGCAATACCCCGGGGGAGGGGACTACTGTGGCCGCCAACTTGAAAATCGAGCCATGTTATATGAAGTATCACGGAATACAGGCTAGCTTTTACATATGCTGTAAAGCTTTGTGCTTTGTCCGAAATTTGGCCGAATTCTAAGTGTAGATCATAGTTACTGGTGAAAATTGCCTTTCTATTTTGAAAATGTGCCTTTGCAGTTACTATTTAGCTAGTTCTATGCCGCATGAGACAAAAAGTAGACCCATGTTTAAGGAATTTTAGAGCATTGAACGCACCTTTAGTGGCTGCACTCCCCTGTATGCCATATCTGTTAACCCCTTCGCGTGTGCATCTTAGGGAAGCATTGTCATATCTCCATTTCTTGTGTATTAATTCAAACTAAATTTGATATTCCGATTTCAAAATCAGAAACTTCGTGGGTTTTTCTTTTCCTCAGCTATTGTTGTGTACAAACGTACACATTGCGCATCTGTGGAGAAAAACGCCAAAAATTTGCTCCGTATTCCTCTTTATTTTTAAGGCACTGATCTTTTAAATATCGCTTAGGGGAACTTAATGCCTTTGTATAGTCCAACTCATGATGTTGATGTAAAAAATATTCCGTAGTTTTTATTTTTTTCTATGGTGTACAATTGTGCACCGTGCTGCGCCTGCGTGCTGGTCCTTCACTCATTTTGTATTGCAAAACTTTACAAATAACTAGAGTCCAAGTTTTTGCTGTGAGGAGAAATTAACTCGCTCGACGAGAAGATAGATGTATAGAGAATGGGATGCTGGATTGATAGTTCGAAGAAAAACATTCCATTGTGTCGAAAATTGACAATCTTGCAGTGTGTACAAATGTAGACGCTACGCGCGAAGGGGTTAAGTGAACTAGCCATTGTAGCAAATTCAAAGAGCTGATGAATACAACCCATCTCTGATTATTCTTTCTGTTTTGTTTTAGAGTCTGAAAATTCAGACAGATCTCCACATTAAAATCATTAAGCTGTGTCTCGATGAATTATTGTCCGAAGGAAGTTCCGTAAGTACTTTATCAACCTGCTCATGATCGCATGTCTTGTATATTGCATTTTTTTAAACCAAGGTTATAAATGTTTGAATCGTATATGGCAGTGTTTCTTTTTTCGCTACGATACTTTATCTATCTGCATTTTCATTACTTCTGTTCTGGTCATTGATCGAATTGATCTTGTTTATCAATTTGTGAACTCAAGTTGCTGTTTTGTAAATACGTTATTCTGCATTTTTCCGTCAAAGGAGTTCAAATATCAATATCCAACCTTCCTGTGCTGCTAGACTGAAGGCTGGCCGCATGTAATTTGGGTGTCTAAGGCCACTGAAAATTGATCTGATGTTTTGTGTAGGCATCTATGTGACAAGAAAATAGCTGCAGTTTACTATTTTTAGCAACATTTCCACATTAATTCCTTATTATTCCTTACAACTCACTACTGTTTGTAGGGCGTGGTATTTCTGTTTGCCCTTCTACAGCATATTCTGTTTGATCTTTCTCAACTTCAAAGTCTGTTATCATCTTAAGCTGCAGTAAATTAGAATGGTACGGGAGAGAAATTTTATACGTGAAAGCAAGAAAAGGAGCTCTAGTTGTAGCATTTTAATTCTCCAAGGAAAGAAGTTTGTTGTTTATTTGCCAAACATTTTGATAAGATCATTACGAAAACAACCGTCAAAAGAAACAAACAAGAGAATAGTGGTGAATCAGTAATAGAATGTAAAATAGAAGAACGCTTCAAACTGGTGGTAGTGCATGTTACGAACTCTTGTGCAGTGGTTTAATAATTATTTCTCCTGCAATGCTAGAATCAGTGACTGTGAGCCTCCAAACATGACTGCCATGCGATTTTACGTGAACTAATTCAGAAGAAAAATGCGGCATGCTTGCCAATTTAAAGTGCTGAACATATGTCACTTGTAGGTACATCTACCCAACATATGACATCAATTTTATGCGGCCAAATAATATGTGCTTTGATACTCATGCTGTATGATGCACTTACCTTTGACTGGTTTTGCTACTTTTGTAATTTTAGCAAGAACCTGCTCTCATGTCGATGTTGATGTCACCAAACACCAACGCTGGCACTCACACTCATCAGCTATACGAACATACGTTTACGTCGTATCAGGCATGTGATGTGTGCCATAAAGCAATGTTTGGATTATTTAGGCAGGGCTACATGTGCGCTGGTCAGTAACGTTTTTAATTTGTTTCTTGTAATTGCATTAGAGTGTTTATGTTTCTTTTTGTTTGGGCATGCTTTTGAATGTTGTGTGGCATGTTAATCCCTATGCACTGTAGGATTGTCAGCTGTTTCAGTTTTCTGTGGTTGGTGTCGTCTGTGTCTGCTATCGATAGACAACCACATACCCTGCATCGAGGCAGTGTGCCTGTAACACTCTGCAGGATGCGTCCCTGGTTTATTACTACTATTCCCTTTTACTTCTTGTTGTCCCGCTCATGCTTGTTATGTTTGATCTTGCTTGCTCATCTATGAGACTGTATCGTAGTTCACTATTAGCAAGGATGTTCAATAAATGTGGTTTGTCAGCTAAGCTTTCTAATGTCTGATGTCATCAGCTTTTATTTCATAGGTAAAATCAGAATCGAATTTCTTCATTTTTGATATGACGAATTTGATTGGGACACCAAGGAGGATGATGCCCATGATAGTTGAGATTCCTTGATATCTTCATGATTTCTCTATTTTGTTGTATATGCTGTATTTGGTTGTTGGCAGTTGGAGTGCTCTGTATTTCTGTTCCATTTTTGCCTTATTCAGACTGTGGTGTGCAGTGTCACAAGTCATGCGCTATATCTTCGATTGAGCATTGCACAAAGTCGTATTGCAGAGGGCGTCGACCGTCTGATGCAGAAGGTGTGTATTTTGCTTCAAACTTACAAACCGATATTAGATGAACTTTTGGTGCAGCTTTGTTGCTTGGAGTATGTATAGAAGGAAGGAAAAACATAGATATGAAAACTACAACCATTTGATAAAAAAAAATGCAGTTACTAAAAGTCATAGTCTTGTGACGATGTCCTGTAATACTTTCTTGCAGGGATTGGAGTCAACTTCAGCTGAAATTTATCATGTTTTGATCTGGTGCAGAGGTGTTTGCACTAGTCTAGTTTTTAATTTGACTCAATCCCGAAATCATTGTATAGTTGGCGTTTATCCGGGCTTCAAATAATTTTTCCAACCTCATCAGACATCATGTCTGGCACTTTGCATTTTCCGTCGGACATACAAAATTCCTGTTGGTCACACATTACGGTATTCTCTCAGGGAAATTTTCTTCTGTAACAAAGATGGGAATGCCACTCTCTTGCACTAGGGATATGCCATGGCAATCGTCTCCGCCAGCTGATGAACCCCAAACATCAGTAGGGCACTTCTCAAGTGCCTCTAATTGCCTTCTCCTCCGTTGGAGCAATTTGCATCAAAGAGCGCATTCGCTGATTCAGAGACGAGTATAATTGGCCTAATTATGGTTATCCCACACTTGCGTGATGAACTTACAACATTCCACGCATGCGGAGTATCATATAATAGTGATTGCCTGTGCATAATAACAGCTGTTTATTATCTTAATGGTGAGAATGAATTAGAATGCTCACCAGGCAATTAGCAGAATTGTCTCATCTTGATCACCAGAATGTTTGAGTATTCGTGCTTGACGTTGCACTAGAGTTTTGATCAATTAGCAGAAACCACATTCTATGGTTGCATGGTAGATAAGGAATGGCATATATTTCATGTTGAGTGGCAAGTGATGGCTTCATGCATTCGTGGAAATGGGAAAACACTGATTTGCATGAATATTGTACAAAAGAAGTACTGTACAAACTGCAGTGATTTTAAACGCTGCCGGACATGGTGACCGACAGAAGGTCTTACCCTGCTGGGCACACAGCTAAACCAGTCGGACATTGTCCGATGTCCAGCCGTTATTTGAAGCCCTGGTTTATTGGTGTATCGTTTATGGTCCACCCTTTTGTGCATGTTATCTTCCCGATCCTTTGTAGATCCATTTAAAGATACCGCATTGCATTTTCTATCAACAGAGCTACAATCTAGTATAATGCTAGAATTGTTTAAAGAATATAAGCAGTGTGTATGGCATTTTGCAATCATTGTTTACCAGAAGTAGTTGATTTCGACTGTGTCAGCCTATGCCACCTAGCAAAGCATCTTTTTGATGGATATTCTGCAGATGTATAAATTCCTGGCATGGGTGCAGAACTGCCAATGTTCCCTGGTAAACAAGATGTGGCATGTATGTCCTTGATGAATTGAAGGGTGCGTCTACTCCGATATATGACATTTTTGCTTGGGACAGTCTGTATAGAGATCTCTTGCAATGTATGTCTAGCATCTGCGGTCACTGAAGAAGTGTGATATTATTTCCTTATCTGTTCAAGACAGCGTTGACTCGTCACTTCATTCGACTTGCAACCTGAGGAATTGTCTATTCAGGACAGATGGCTTTGCCCCATGTGTAACTGCCTGCGCTCATTCACGAAGGTCACGCAGGTTGTCCGAGCTGGAAAGGTCCTGATCTTACTTATGAAGCGCTACTGGGTACGTCAGCGTAGCAGTGAGGATGTCCGACCAGTAGCTTGTGTTTCAAGCGCTGCACCTTCACTTCATCTACCTGTAACAATTGATGACAGTGTCTCATTTTCATGATCGTATCTCCTTGTAGCGACAACCACTCCTGATCCATTCAGTCTGTTGGCCATTGTTTGGCTTCCGTTAATTGTTCCAAAGCTAAGCGTTGAACAATGGAAGCTTGTATATTTTCTTCTACGTGTATAAAGACGAGTAATGTATTATCATATGTTTTGTCTCGTAGTTTTCTACTCCCAATTACGTGTTGTGCATGGCAAATTTAATCTCTTAAGTTATTCATTTTTTTAAAATTTTTCTTGAATTCATTTTTTATGTGGCCATTTTCTTTGTTTTTAGGTTGTTGTTGCTCACTATTCAGGGCTTCAACTAACGGTCGGACATCAGACAATGTCCGACCAATTTAGCTGTGTGACCAGCAGGGTAAGAAGTTGTGTCGGTCACCATGTCCGGCAGCTTTTAAAGTCCCTGCAGTTTGTACAGTACTTCTTTCGTGTAATAAATAATGCCCCATTTCCACAAATGCATGAGGGCACTTGCCATTGAATATGCAATATGCATTATTCCGTATCTATCACTCAACAATGGAATGTTGTTTCCGCTTATCGATCAAAACTCAAATATAACATGCACGTTTGATTGTGGTGATCAGAAGAGACATGTTACCCTACATAGGCTAGAATGTCTGAGTTCGTTACGCTAGCAACAGATAATCAGAATGTGCTCTTCAATGCAATGTCTACGACGGAGGACAATGCAACTAGAGGCACTCGCAAAGCACCATACTGATGTTTGTTGTCTAATCAGCTGGCGTAGACGCTCGCCATGGCATATCCCCAGTGTTAGAGCGATGCATATCCGAACTTGTCCCAGAAAAAAACTTTGCTAATGGGATACCATTATGTGTGACAGACAGGAATTTTGCGTGCCCGACGAAAAATACAAAGTGCCAGACATCGCGTCCGATGGGGTTGAAAAAATTATTTGAAGGCCTGCTATTGTGTATGTGAATGCATGTAGTGTGTTTGTGTTGGGGGTTGGGGCTGTGGTTGCTTCCGGGACTCCAGAGTACACTGCTCATCTCCCTGTAAAACATGGTTAAGGCCACTACCAAAGGTGCAACTTCGATTTCCAGCTTGCAGTCTGCAGTGGGCACGTCCTCATTCTCTTGTAGGCTGTTTTTTCTTCTTCCCTCTGGTTGGTTTGCACTTCTCTGTCAATTCCATTGACAGATTTCGTCTCCCTGTATAAAATGGGGAGAGTTTATTGCTGTCTGGAGTTGATGCTCCTGTGTTGAACTCACAACTTCAGGTTGTGTTAGTCGTGATTGATGTCTGTTATATGCTCATCCTCTCCTCAAGGGCTCACTGATTTGACTGTCTCCCTGTTTATGAGGGCGGAGAAAAGTGTCACTCACCATCATGTAGGAGTTCATACTCCTAGTTGCATACTATAGTAACTGACTTCTCAAGCGAATCTCGCTATGTAGTTAAAGTTTGCTAACTATTCTGTTTTCCCATTTTTGTTAGTGTT
>JAOBRC010456455.1:0-19128 GCA_027575255.1 Scolionema suvaense
TAGGATGTCCCTTGACCCCACAGCAACTAGGGCCAACTTATTACATATTAGAGAATCTCTGCTTGAGAGAAGTATTCAATGTTTTTCCTATGTCTATAAAAAGTGTCTGGAGAAAATATGACTCTCATAAAAGATTTGCACTTTTAGAAAACTTTTACTTGCTGAATTCATCTCGTAGTGTTCCTTGCATGTTCATAACTTCTTTCTTAGAAATTTTATTTATTAAGCATATTGAAATGGATCATCAGGGGACAAAACAAAAAAACAAAAAAAGAAACACGAAACAGCACTGCACAGTTGATGTACATATAGGTACTATAAAGAGTGTAGGATTATGTTTTGGTAATTATCTTTCGCTGGTTATTGTTTCTAATGAAGTTATTGCCATCAAAGAAAAAGTATACATACTGCATGTGTCTATGCATTTGTGTATAAAAAAGATAGCTATTATAATATGTATTTACTTTCAATTTGTTCTAGTAGGCTTGGTCGACTAGAAAGAATGGTGCTTGGATGAGATCAAAATCGGAAAGTCGGCTACCGAATACCGGGAGTAGAAGTGTTGCTTTATTGAAGTATGAAGATTCAGGCAGACCAATCACTCATCGGTTATCGTTGGACTCTGATCTACTTTTACTATTGATGTGCCTAGAGCCGAACCAGTGAGTTGAAGATGGTGGAGAAAAGTGATCACTGCAGCTGCTCGAGGAAGCAGAAGCTTGCATCTCATCATCACATTCAAACTATCGAGCGCATGTTCTCATTTTCTATCAAATGAAGAAGAGACAGGAAAGTTTATTTTCTCGCAACTGTGACTTGCAGAAGATTTTTGGTAGAGACAGTTGGGAAGGAGTCACGCATTTGCTGCATACTAAAGTGCTTTTCTTGGTGCAAGAACAGTAGAGTACACATATTTTTCTTTATAAGAAACCAGTTTATAAGAAACTGACTAGTAAAGCCTCTCAAAATTTAAGACACTTTAACTACTAAACAAAAGGAGAGAAAAAAGTTAAGAAACTCCTCAACCATTGCGCGCAAAAAATAGTATGTTTGTTTCTCAGCAAAGTCAAACAAATTGCCTTTTCTTGAAATCTGAACATGTTAGTCACATAGGAATCACTGTTGTATTTTCTTGCAGCAGTTTTCATATTTTGGTTTTGAAGATGCATATCATGACCTTGATGCATTGTTTCAATTGACGTTATGTTCTCCACAAACTTTTCATTGAAGAAACCGAATGAGAAACTTTTCCTAGTCAAATCTCTGAAAATTTTCAGAAACTGTTACGACTACTTCGGGTGCTTGGTTTCTTACAAAAAAAAACGTGTATGCTGAATTATAGCAACATGCTAGGGGATATACTTCATAAGATTGTTCTGGCGCAATTAACAAGGGTACCGAATTGGAACAGTGTCACATATATCAAATATCTCTAGATCGCATTTATTAAATGTCTCAAATTATTTTTACTTGCACACTTTGAGTTCATTGAGAGCATACTAATATACGCTTCTCCAGTAGTTGGCAGCGCAGATAATCCGGGGGCCTGGGAACCAGCGAAGAGGTGAACACCGCTGCCGATATTGAGACTGCACTGGAGTTTTCTCGGCATTCTCATGTTTTTGTCCCTTCCCAGTTTATATCATGCATAAATCAACTCAAACCCAATTGCAGCTGCACAATATGACATTTTGAATAATTACACTGCCAGTGCGGGCGACCCTGGTGGCTGTTGCCGATCTATTCCTTCAAAACTATTATCAGTAGCTGAACAACCAATTGATTTATTGATTGGTTGCGAGGCAAATCATATCTATTATATGATGTGCTAATTTCAGATAAGGATGGGAAATTAATCGTCATGTTCATTTCAGACGCATACTGTGTTAAGAAACGTGTGAGTTTTTTTGTAAGCAACGCATGGTAGGCCTATCGTGGCTCCTTAAAATCTATGTGTGAATAATAGGTACCAAGAGGGAAAAAAGTTTTTGCGGGAATTAAGTTCACCCATTTCTCAAGCGTGTATTCTCCATTCATGCACCTAAAGACAACGCAGTGTCCTGTCCAGACAGCACGAGATCGGTCGTGAGACATTGCCATGTTTAATCACTTCGTCCACGCTAACATGGAAATAAATTCTTGGAAACTCTTTAAAAATACTCAGGCCGTGTTCTAAACCCTAAATGGATATCCGGAATCGTATGCGTATACTAACTTTCGAAGAGAATCAATCCGAATAAATATCCACGAACGACGGTCAAGGGCTATAGTGTTGAGTGTGTTTCCCTCTTCAGTCGGTTCCACACTCCCACGGCCACAGGGATAATTTACTGACCAACCTGTTACTGGAGAAAGGTGTATTATAGTGTTGTATTATGTTATATTGAGAAGTATTTTTTTCCCCTTCACTGCATCTCTGCGGAAACAGATTATAAATTGACTTGTAAAGCTCATCCAGTACGTTCTTTTCTCTATGAATCAGCAGTTACGACGACGGATTAACCATATCCTTCTGAGAAGGACATATATACGGCTTTAGTACATAATTTGATCGCCTGTGTTATTAATTTTATTGCTTTGTTGTGGTGAAGGTCAGTGTGTGTTTGTTTCTTAATTTTTTAATTCTGAGTGAAGAAGTTTTTCCTTTCTGTTCATTCATATTTGCTTGCTCGATGCTATGATCGGTACCGATGGTTAGCTGGATTGTAATACCCTTGCCATCACTAATGACAGCATTTCTCTGTAGAAGTTTTTTTGTCTGTTTCAGTTTGAATGCACTGTTGACTGTATTTTGTTAGTTTAATAAAGAGTGGTTTGCTAATCTCTGAATCAATATGCTTTCCTTTTAAAGAGAAGTTCATTTTCTGAGGCCTAGACAGTGTGTCTTCTCTGTCTCATCATTCAACGATGTGAAACCTGTAGTTAGATCAGCGCAGGCGTCAACTGGAAGCAGAAAATCATGAATAATTGACAACATTTGGTTACGCGTTACGCAGGATAGCAAAATATATCCCGAATCATGAAATTCTATCTCATTTTGTGAAAATAAATCCTGTTTGGAAACTCTGATTTTGGGAAAAATTAACTCGCTATGGGGACTTCCCGTTTTGAGAAAAAAATCTCGTTTTGGAGCATTTTTTTCCTGTTTTGGGCAATTGACTTTTTGCTGTGTAAATTTGGAATGTGCACAGGCGAAAGTCTACACAGAAAATAGGCAAATCAATATCTATACCTTACAATCCATTGCACCTTCTGTTTTACGAAAAGAACATCGCTCATCACACGACGCGGGACCAGGTGAAGAACAGCCTTTTTCCATGAACGTCTTTCCACCAAGTTCATACGAGATGGAAAAGCAATAGCTTCCTGGCTCACATACTTGCTCCTTTGCTGTGTTTGTACATGCATCTAGAGCATCAGTTAAATTGCCGGTAATGCCAACCCAGCATGAATTGCATGTCAGATTGTATAGTACCAATGGAAAGTTGCAGAAATCTGAGGAGCAGCATTCACGTTCAAACTACGGTCAAGTAAAAATATTCATAAGCCACACTGCATACATCTTTTGCTCAGCATGCTGTCACGCTCAATGTAAAAAAACATGAAAACCAATCATTTGATATGAAGTTTCCATAAAGGCATACATTATGACAATGATCTGTAACTGAAACAGTACATGGGTAAAGAAGAAAGGGGGTCATCCTACAGGAAGTCAAAGCCGGCAAAATTTGTTAAACAGTTAGTACTTGAGTAGAAGGAACGGTAATTTTTGAATGAATCGAAAAGGTGGCAGCAGCAACTTTGCATAATAGGCCTAGATTACTCATTTACTGAGGGATGAATTCAAAGGAAAGAAGGACTTGGAACAGTTGCTTGAGTTGAGTAGCAAATGGAAGGGGTAAATCCGGTTTCCGGTTTTTCAAATTCCTGAATACAGTTTCACAGCAAATGGCATACAGATAGTTTCTTACGGTGAGTTTTGCACCTGACGCGGGTAACACAAAACATGAACAAAAAATTTAGAAAAGCTTTGAAAACACCCACAATACTATAGTAAAGATGCACAGCTGCTGACGTATCCTTAAGCCAGTGTAGCCTAGCTACATTACCACAAATTAAGAACAATTGAGACTGAAAATCAGGTCTGGTTCTGACAAAAACCATAGACAAACTAAACAAAGAAGCTCAATTGTATTTCAAGGAGATTCAACGAGGAGTTTCGAAACATCAGATCAGTTCCAGGATTTCCCAGGAGATTCAAGGACAGTTGAGCTTTTCGAAGAGTGTCCAGAGGTTTCAAGAAGTGTAACCACATATTTGTGTTTCAATCAAAAAGAGCTCATTTGAAAGGTTCGAAAATAGCATGAAGCTGTCAGAAACATTATGAGTGCTTATGCTTTTGAAAAGAGCAAGCAAGTGCAAGCAGGTTTGTTTCCAGGATTAAGTTGGGGAGACCTGGTAACCTACGATACGTAGGGCAATTCAGCAGAACAATCAGCAGATTGCAAATACGGGTTTATTTCAAAGTTGCCAAGAGCGACAACAGCATTCCTTTGGAAGATTATAAAGTCACTAAAATAAAACATTTTCAGGAACAAAACCATTCTAGCAATATGTATAGCAAATTTGGGCTACAGAGCTTCGGAATCTAGACCTTTATACTCGTTCCTAAACCGACCTGATAGGCCTGGCAAGGGCAAGGGCAAGGTAAATATGGCGCTACCATTTGAAAATGCAAAAACAAACGACAGAACAAAAACAAGGACTATACCTTACAAGTTGAGTCATCGTAACATCCATCTTCACATCGACCATGTTCATTGCCAAGGCATCCTGCATCGAAAATGATCTCAGAATCGAAATCAATATAACTGATTGAATAGCAATCCTCTCCTCCAAAGCACGTAATATTATAAGCGTATTTATAGCAGTCTTCCAATGCCGTTTTCTTGCTCACATAGGAACCACCATAACAAGAAAAACACGTTCTATTTCCAGTAGGTTGTACTATACCTGTTTCATTTCTAGGCGGTCCATTGCAGAGAGGCTGCAAGCAGCACTGGGTCACCTGGAAAATACAGGTTAAAATGAAGCAAATAAAAGACCTTTTTTATATCATCATCATTGTGGGATGACCAGCGATTGAGGCATGACCAGGGATAACATAAAACACAATGGTACAGTGACAAAAGCACACAACATGGTGTGACTATCAACTCGACCTTCAGCAGGCAATTATGTAGCTGCTCCATTAGGTCTTTTGAAAAAGATCTTCCTCGGGAAGATCAGCAGCCTTTGAAATTGAGCTTGTAAGTCTTCAGCAACTTAATTGCCAAAGGTTGACATGGAACTGGCCAAAATCTTCGGCATACCTTCAGCAATTAAAACTTTCCTCGGCAGTAAAAACTCCCAAAGGTCTTGGTCAGTTTCTTATGATTCTCTTTGGCAATTCCTGCGGCAATTGCCCAGAACGCCCTCGGCATCGGAAGTAAATATTTTCATGAATTAGTGAGTAATATACTTTTGCATCAGATCTTTGCTTCTCCTGTGCAGCTTTACTAAGTTCCAACGTTAAACCAGCAATTCCAAGGCTTTCCTTACATTCATACAACTTAGGATGGGCTCCGATAATGGACGAAAGCAGAAAGCGACAAAACATTTGACAAAACCGGATCATTGAAATGTGTCTAGATAAGTTGCTAGCAATTCCATTCCTACCTCAGTTAGTATGATACAATTCCTCCATGCTTTTGTGATAGCTGATTACGCGTGTCCATGCACGAAGGTGCGTAATGGTTGCGCCATTTTGAATTCGGTAAAGCGTCTGGATGTGAACGGTTGTCTCTCGTATCTTTTCTGTTTCATATAAAATGCTAACGTTTAAGTTGGGACTCACATCTACCTCATAGTACTGGTTAGTCTACAAGTGAGGAATTGATTTTTGCAGGAACCTATTTTTGCGGATTTTATTTTTTGAAATTTTGCTGAAAAAGTAGAAATCAATTTTGCTGTTTTATACTAGATGATAATTTCTTGAAAACTTATTTTCACGACTGAAAGAAAAAACGAAATTTTGCAGATTTCATTTGCAGAAAGGGTAAAAGAACACAACTTGCTCTGTCAATCTGAACATGGTTTCGACGCTTTCAAATCGTTTTCTGAACATTAGGATGGAGGTTTTGTTGTGCTTTCAATAGTAAGATGAAGGAATTTGTCGTCTTATCTACATATACCTGAAAAGTTTCCCAGAGTAAGGCCAACTTCTTTTTCCTAAAAAGAATAAAATTTTCACGGGAGTTGATTTCACAGATCCAAATTTTTCACGAATTTCATGGTGAACACTTTTTGTCGTTTGGGTGTTTATGGTTTCTGCTCCCTTCAAATAAGGGGGGACTTGAAAAAATTAGATTCAGAAAGAGGGGGGGGGGGATTTTTTTTCTCATTTTGAAATAAGGGAGGAGTTGGATTCAAGGGCAGCAAAGATGATTTCAAGAGTTTTATAAGGGGGAAGCTTACTTAATAGGTTTGTAATTGAAACATTTTTAGAAAATCATAAAATCCTAAGATCTGAAATCCTATGATATACAGTCTGAACATTCAATCATATTCATTGCTTCATTAAGATTCTATCATATTACAGCTGTCACAATCAACAAACCACACTCCAAACACATGTGGCTACGAAGTAAGATGATGCTATGTTACATGGGCAAAATATTTCATTGTATACTAGTACATGTCATACATTCCACCCCTGCGTGATCCAAAACCGTGGGAGATTTTCTTGGTTAGTGACTCCACAAATATAGACATGCCAGCACCCCAATAGCTATGTTCTGGAAAATTAAAATTCCCCAGGCTCGGCCAGTGAAATAAAGCCATTCCCTTTATTCATACATAATAATGAACAGTCACCACATACATGATCTTTGTGAGCTAGCCTCCACAGGGGTTATCCAAAGGTTATCCAAGTCAATTTTAGCTTCGAAGACACTTCGAGCCATAAAATTACATTTCGATATCATCGATCGATAGAGAAACAAGTGAAGTTTAGTGAACACAAAGTAAGATGCTGCATTTACATAAAAACAATATTGCTGTTGGCTCAATTCTTTTCTTCAGGAATTGAATATTGAAAGAAGAGCATTTTCATCTAAGAAAACTTATTCCATCACACCTACACTCATCAGCAAAATCTGAGTAAGATAAAAACCTGTCTTTTATAGAATTGTAAAAAGCCCTGGATGAGGCAAAGATATTTCAATTCAAAGTTTTTAGAAGATAACAATTCACGAAAACTTACTTTTCTGGCTGCTTGGATTGACATTTCAATGGGTATAGGACGAAGAATACACAAAAGCACGGCGTGTTATGAATGACTTGACAATAGGTGTCGAGATTAGTAAGGGGTTTGGCTACCCCAGAGAGGTAAAAATAAGTCTAATACTCTCTCTCCTGAATTAAGAACACATCACAACTTTTTGCCATAAAACAAGAACCAAATACAGTATTTTAATGAGCTCTTTCACCAAATTAAATTTTATTTCGGACGTAAAAGCATTAGCACCTTGCAGTTGCATCACCCATAATTTTTAAAAGACCTACTGTGAACAATTTTCTGGCGAAACATATTGTGTGTACAACGTAGCTAGCTGCAGCGTTTTACTTTTGTATAAACCTGCATTTGAGCATGTTTGCCTTTGTTCTTATCCCTAAGTTCCAATATTTTACTAAATGTTGAAATCCTTCTCTGCAGATTTGACGCAGATATTGCGTTTCAATATCAGTTTTGTCCAGACCTTCAGGGCTTCTAAATTCATCTGAAAACTGATTTAAATGCTATTAGCAGCTGGTAAGTGCCTCCAAAAGGATACACGCATTCTAAATACGTGTATCCAATGGCCAATGACCAATGGCCAATGGCATGACCAATGGCCAATGGCAGCCAAACATTCCAAACCGTGAGTAGATTCGAAAAATTGTTTATGGAAATTGGCAACCACCCGTGCACCAGGACTTGCGACACGGATGTAGCTTTAAACATGTTTTACGGCGCCAACACTCTGCATTAGATGGGTGACCAGCCGAATCACATACCTATTTATCCTACTGAATATTTATATTGACTTCTGCACCATTTGCATTGACTTTGACATCACTGTACTGACTGTGAAACATAAACATTTTACCAAAACAAACATTATAGTAGTACCTCATCCGGAAATCTTCAGAATTGATCCGGGATTCCGGAAGTCTGGCATGTCTGCAAATAGAATGAATTTAGAAAATTGAGTCCTAAAGAATACTGAAAAATGTGACTACCAAGACCATTTTCGAGGCAATTTTATAAATGATTAGTCTGAAAAATTAATGCTTAAGTTGAATTATTACATGACATAGGAGATTGCGAAAAATCGACAGGAAAATGTTGTCATATATTCATTTTAGGTGCACCAGAAAGACATGTACAATTGTGGCGGCGCATATGCAGTTTCTCCTTTTTTGACACATTCATAGAACTTGAGTTTGACCCGAAGGAGTTTAAAGTATGTAATACAAAGGCAGTTCTGTAATACAGATTTTCATAAAGCAGTGCATTCGAATTCATTGTTGGAATAATGTGCTATCGATTTCTTCTTCAAACTTGTTCTCCAATGTCCTTTCAGTTTCGTCTAGACATTGTTTGCGTCATACCAAACATGGGTATGATTGAGAAACATAAGATTCCAAATGGGTACCAAATAAGTTTCAAACGCGATGCTGAGGGAAGTGGTAGAACAGATTACATCTGTAACCAGGAGCTTCTTTACTTCAGTAGGAGATGGGGAGGACGACCTCAAAACCAGGACTAACCCAGACAAATCGGGAGGGTTGGAATGTATGACATGTGGTTGTTAGTTTTGCTGGAGTAGTTAAAACATAGCAAGGTTGTGCTTAGAATGCTCTAGAAAGCTGATGATTTATAAGATTTTGCCGTAAAAATTTAACTAATAGAATTTTTTTTTTGAGGGGAGGGTCTATGCTGAAATGATTTTGTATGGTTCTTTGGTGATGCCCTCCATAGATACGTTTTGGCAGACAACATCAAATTTACTTGCTTTTCTAGAACTTACTTCTTTCATTTAGAGTTCAAGATATAACTAAAAAAGGACTACTAGCTTCTTCAAAAGATACGTAGAATACAGAAAGGGACAGGGAAGACGTGTTTTTACGTATAATTTGAAAGTATGACTCAAGGGGGGTCTATGCAAAAAAATTCAAGGGGGGGACTTTTCATGAGGGGGGATGCTAATTTTCTAGAAGATTTAAGGGGGGAGTTAGCAGTAAGGGGGATTTTCCATTTAAGGGGGGACTTAAATACCTGGCAGAAACCATGGTGTGGAAACAAATGTTTCGCAGGAATTTACTTCTCGCAGTCTTTACAAAAAACAGTAAAAACCATGAAAATTCAAGCCCGTGAAAATTTACTCCTTTAAGGTACACTTTCTTATGAAAAAACGAAGCATGTCAACCCACTGGAATCTGAAATCATCAATAGAAAAAAGAAAACCCAAAAGCCTGTAAAATGACTCTTCAAATCTTGTGCATAGCTAGCGAAGAAACTGACAGTAAATTCTGCAATGTAGGGATGTACTTGCAAGTCGATGCAAGGAGTTGGTGTGCAGTATATAGACATTCTGCAAGTAGCATTTCCTAGGAAAGCTCTTAGGATAGGCAATGCCCAAAAATATGTCTTTGGCAAATTACTTGCTGAAGAAATCGAGAATTTCTAGCAATCTCTTCGGCAAAATCCTCGGCAATTGCCGAGTGCCGAAGCAAATTTCGAAGGCTGGATCAGTTACGATTACAAAGGTAAGTTAACCCTGGCCACTTGATAGTGCAAGAGCTAAATTTAATCATCAGAAAGACATAAAAATCGGATGTATAACGCACCCATGTTGAAAATAAACATGACAATCATGAGGAAGATCTTAAAAAAAAGTAAATTGTGTGACACAATGTGCCTGTGTTGAAAAAACATACTATCATCAATGCAAAACCATGAGTCTTTTCGTTAACAGGAGTTAACACATATCGTGTCCAAATTTGGCGCAATTGGGTCCACCTCCCTTCAAGAGATATCAGCTCTTTGTCACGTGACGTGCGACTGATTTCTATAATCCCTCATACATACCAAGGTCAAAATGAACCCATATGAAATAGGGTTAAAAAACTTTCTTAATTACTTGCCGTTAGCGCCAGGAGTTCCTATACCAACCTCACCATTAACATCAGTTTGTATTGAATCAGTATGTAAAGCAAACTACTTGAATTCACTGGTGGCGTTAATGTGCTCATCACGGCACTATTACCAGAATGCAAAATGGTGTGAAAGGTCACAGACCAAGTAAGCAAGTGAAGCACGCAGCACTTGGTTTTGGAACGTGTACAGACTTAAGTCTACACAAAAAATAGGCAAATCAATATTAATACCTTACAATCCAGTGCACCTTCTGTGTTACGAACAGAACATTGCTCACTGCACGATGCAAGACCAGGTGAAGAACAGCCTTTTTCCATGAATGTCTTTCCACCAAGCTCATACGAGATAGAAAAACAATAGCTTCCTCGCTCACAAATTTGCTCCTTTGTTGTGGTAATGCATGCTTCTAGAGCATCAGTCAAACTGCCGGTAATGCCAACCTGGCATGAATTGCATGTCAGATTGTACTTCATTAAAGGGAAGTTGCACAAATCGGTGGAGCAGCATTCACGTTCAAACTATGGTCAAGTAAAAATATTCATAAGCAACACTGCAGACATCTTTTGTTCAACATAACCTCACACTCAATGTAAAAAAATATGAAAATCAATGATTTGATTTGACGCTTCCATTAAGGCATACATTATGACAATACTCTATAACGCGAATAGTACATGGGTAAAGGGTAAAGGGGTCATTCAACAGGAAGGCAAAGCATGCAGGAAGTCAAAGCAAGGAAGCCAAAACTTGTTAAATAGACAGTACTTGAGAAGAAGGGACGGAGACTTTTGAGTTAATCTAAAAAGTTGGCTGAGGCAACTTAATTAGTCTAGATTACTCATTTATTGAGAAATGAATTCAAAGGAAAGAGGGATTTGGAAATGTAGCTTGAGTTGAGTAGCAAATAGAACGGGATAATCTAGACAAGTTAGAAAACTAAATTGTCGACAGATACATTATAGCCGAGGGAAGTGTTTGTTCAAAATGAGTGGACTTAATTACCTGTTGATTATAAAATCGATAATCACACAAGGCTGTGTTTCGCCACTATGGCATTAAGTTTTATGAACCCCCTGGCCATCCCACAACGCATTGCATGATGACAATTAGCGAAAAGGTCTATTGCAATAATAAGTTTCATCTATATACCAACCTCCACGTGTTAAGCCACCCAATATTTGGCATTACTATGGTCATGTTTAACAGACACGTACCATTGGATCAGAGGTTTCCTTTAAATGAACAACGTAATAAGTAATAATATACTCTCCTTCACTCTTTTTCATAAGAACAATTTTGTAAAAATTAGCGCCACATTATTGTCAATACATTAAGAACAATTATGTACAAATCCAAGGTGAGCTATATTACAAGAGCTAAGAGTATTCTATGGTCAAGATGATCTAACTTTGTGATGAAGCTAAGACGTTATGAGGATGAGGTCAGTTATTAAAGGCCTTTTATTTTGATAGATCATTTGTGTACGAAGAACCCGATTCCATTTTACAGATGGCTAACCTTTAAGGATACTGCAAAGGCTCAGTCAGTGCTTTACTCAAGAGCTTCTAAACTTGACTCATCGAAGTCCTTTGGTGCTAAATGTATCAATGGGGGACACCTGCTTCATTTCCGGTGGTTTTTGAGATAGGGATATTTAAAAACTTGGTCATATGCCTTGGCAGAGCTCTATGCTCAATATTTTTTCACCAAATCAACTATAGGTGAACATTGAGTACCTCCAAAATGATGTTGGCACTTTTCGAAAGATTTCTCCGATTTAAAGAAATAGCTCTGTATTTGAAACCTTGCACGAATTTTGACATAAATTTACTAGATTTCAAATCGAATGGCTCATAACTTTTGATCAAAATAAAAAAACATCAAAAATGCTGACACAGTTTTGTAGTGTCTGTTGAGATCTTTCGATTCACGAACAATTTGTACGTCAAATAATTATCAACTGAACGACACATAGAGCTTCTACATTGTTGAAATTCTTGTTTTTCCCATTCCTCTTTACAGTTTCACAGCAGTTGGCATACATGTGGTTTCTTAGGGTGTACTTCTTCAAGAGCTTCCCATCTGAAGCAATTATAGTGGTAAAAACAAAAACTTGAATGCTTTTGTAAAGATGAAAAATTGCTACAATGTTTGAGGATTTAGAGCATCCTTAAATTAAGACAGTGTTGTCTTGTTCCATTAGAACTAATTAAGAACCATCAAGACAGAAATCAGTTCAAATTTTCTGATTCTCATAGAAACCTTGAACAAACTGCATAGTGAAGCTCAATTTCATATCAATGAGATTCAAGGAGATTCAAGGCCAGCTGAACTTTTCCAACAGTGTGAAGGAACTTGAAGAAGTGTATGAACCATATTGGCATTTCAATCAAAAAGAGTTCATTTGAAATGTTCAAAAATACAATGAAGCTGTCAGAAACATTATGAGTGCTTTGGTTTTTTTTAAAAAACCCCGGAGAGGAAGCAGGCTTGTATCCAGGCTAAATTCAAGGAGACCTGTTAACCTGCTTTACGTAGGGAAGTTCAGCAGAAAAGTCAGCAGATTGCAAACAAAGGTTTATTTCAAAGCCTCCAAGAGCAATGAGAGCACTCTTTCGGAAGATTGAGTCACTGAAATAAAAATATTTTCAGGAACAAAACCATTCTACCTATACAGGTATACGGGATGCATGCTCTTACCTCTTCAAATCATCCTGATGGGCCTGGCAAGGTAATTATGACGTTCCCATTTCAAAATGCAAAAATACACGACAGAGCACAAAAAAGAGGTATGTACCTTACAAGTTGAATCATCTTCGCACGCATCTTCACATCTACCATATTCATAGGCTAGGCATCCTGCATCGAAAATGATCTCAGAATCGAAATCAATATAACTGATTGAATAGCAATCCTCTCCTCCATAGCACGTAATATTATCCGAGTATTCATAGCAGTCTTCCATTGCGGCTTTTTTACTTATGTAGGAACTACCATAGCAAGACAAGCACGTTCTATTTCCAGCAGGTCTTCCACTTGGGATACCTGTTTCATTTCTAGGTGGTCCATTACAGAGAGGCCGGAAGCAGCACTGGGTGACCTGCGAAATATAGATGAAAATGAATGGACTCCCGCTTTAGGGGAAGAGTCATATAAAATGAGCAAAGTCACCAAAACACTTTTCCCAGCTAACCGCTCCATACATTTTTCTGCACCTTGGCATGAAGGTGGCACTCCAAAATCGAAGAAAAGTGATTGAGCCGGAATTTTGAAATAATGTATTGTTCGGGTTGCAGAGAAGTTGGTGTGCAACTTATTAAAAACAATGGTAGTAACTTATAGCATAGCATGCATCATGTCTCATATCTGGGAAAATCTTGCTTGGCTTGGGCATGCTCATTTGTCCAAAAGAGTGATATAAAACATATGAGTATGGTAGTTGGGCACAACACCTGAATACATAAAGGTATGGAGACTCAAAGATCCAAAATCTATATACAAGCTGGAGTAGTTTGAGTGCCACATGACAGAGACAGGAAAAATAGTTTTTCTGCTTTGCGCCTGTCCTGGCAACAGTCAAATGCTTTTCCAGCAATCTTTTTACTTCTAGGGCTGCTCAAGCCATCTTTGTTTTTTCAGTTCTTACACCCCTCTAGCAGTTCTTTTTAGTTCTTAAGCTGCTCTACTGATCATTTCCAGTTCTTACGTCATGTTACAGATCATTTTTCTTAGTTCTTACAGTCTTCCATTGATCTTTTTAGTTCTTACACAGTTCTGACAACAAAGCGTTAAAGATAGCTTCGTCTGATGGTTGAGTGCGCTAAAGATGATAATGCATCAGGAGAAAAAAGTCTGAGATAAAATTGGAATCAAAAAAATACATACGCAGAGAGAAGAAGCACAACAAAATACAGATGAACTGACTTGGAAAAACTCTGAACATAGCTATTTCGACGTAAATGACCACCTACAATCCTAACACGACTTTCATCAGGCATACCATCTAGTTCATACCATACGACGAATTGCCCCTTAGAATCACACCAAAAATGACAACAATTGGAAGAACCATTTTTGACATATTCAGAAAAAACCCTCAAAATTACCGGATGTAAATTGCCACCCATAACGAGAGTTTTCCCAAAAAAGACACATGGTCAATAACAAAACTACTATTGTCCTGAAGCTTCACATCAAAAATTAAAAATAAGTAATGAATGAACCTTGAAATATTTTGAAAAAACCCTAAAAACAGCCATTTTTTAGCATGAATTGACACCTGCAAGCCCAACCAAAAAGTTATAAAAATTTCCGGATCCATCACTCTTCCATAATTACGGATTGTCATCTTCACATCAAATTTCAGAAAAATCCATTGAGCGGTTATCAGGGAAAATGTGTTGGTGATGGACGGACAAAAGGATGGACAGAAGGATGGATGGACAGACTTCATTTTACAGGAAATTCCAAACTAAACCCGAATTCCAAAAACGACTGAATTGGACTGCTAGAACGGCGAAATAACAGGAAAAGAATGCTAAATCAGGGCAAGAACCTCAGAAAGATAATATGAACAGCATAAGAGCCAACAGAAGATCGGTAGGAGAGCACAATTACTAGAAAAAATGTCGCTTAAGGCAAAGGAATTAAAAAGAGATCGCTGAAATAGAGCAAGAACTAAGAATAGCTATTTAACAAAAGATTGCTAGAGCAGAGGGAAAGCTAAGGGACCGCTGAAACACCGTAATAAGAACTACAAAGATCGCTAAGCCCAAAAGAAATAGCAATCGAGCAGCATAACAACAGGGAAAGATCGCTTCAGATTGCAGCAATAAATACATGCATGCACAAAAGATTGTGACCATCAATGGAAATGGTCAGTAATGTTTGCTGCAAAAAAATTAAGTGAGATTTGCGGAAAAAAAATGTCCCACTCAGTAGTACCAATAAGGGGTCGGTCGTGTTCTGGAAAAGATGCAATTAATCATGTGCCGCTTTATGCATCGTGAGTCATATCTGGGAAAATTCATGTTCGGCTTCGGGGGTGCTCATTTTTGTCCAAAAAAAGGCCATTTTTAGGGTCTTTCACAACATTTCCAAAATCCACTCATTACTTTTTACCAACATTTGGGGTGAAACTTTAGAGCAATGGCACATATAATTTGTAACATGCGTCACATCTGCGAAAACTCTTGTTCGGCTGGGGTATCATCATTTTCCCACAAAGGCCAGGGTGTTCAGAAAATACTTTTTGATCCATTCGTGACGTGTTTTGTATCTTTTGTCTGAAACTTAATACCTTAACCCTTCCTCGGTAAAGAGGGTGTGTACACCCCCCTGATGGAAAACGCTTTCTGAGTGCGGGGTAGCCGTGCCGATTTTCATGTTACTAAAATCTTTTTGGGCACCTTCTGGTGCAAAAATCGCTATCCTACCATTTTTGGTACTGGAAATATGGGCCCATGTCTGAGGGGCACTTTTGAGCAATCTGATTGGACGAGAGGTTTTTCGTCGATATCTCCCAATCTACATGAATAATAATCTTCTAACGTGGCAGGAACATTGTTCCTAATGACCCGCTCCCTTTACCGTTCATAACCTAGTTTTTAGTGTTTACCGACGAAGGGTTAAGGGAAGAAATATTCATGGGAATGAATTTTCACGGTTAAATATTTCAGACATTTCGCAGTCAATGCCAAACAAAGCATTTCGCGGGAGTAAATTTTCGCAGTTGAACACTTTTTATCAATTTTTGGGAAGTTATTTCCCCATCAAAATAACATTTTAGCATGCTGAACTTGTCACTTGTCATAATAGATAGTCAATCTTAGTTCAAACGTAATTGATTAAGAATGCATCATCTTAAAGACTTTTGGGATTCTATTCTTTTGGAATTTATTTTCGCGGTGCAATCGTGGATAAATTTCAGGGGAATTAATTTTCATGGTTGAGCATTTTTGGAGGTAAAAAAAAGAAATTAATTTCGCGGATTTGCCCCAAAACCGTGAAATTTTCTTCGCGCGAAAATTTCCTCCCTTAATGGTAGCACTTGTATTTATGTGATGGGCCATTATCGAATCTGAGAAAACTGCCGTTCTCCAGGGGAGTGGCTTTTTTTTGCACCCAAATAGTCCTTTCCGGGTTTTTCTAAAACATTTCAAAATTGCTTCCTTACTTTTCTATAATTGTTAGTGAGGAAGTGGAGGGCAATGATAGTTTTCATGTGGAGCATGTGCCACACCCGGGAAAAAATTTTGTTTGGGTCTGTTGTGGCCATTCTTGCCTCTAGGCATCACTTAAGGATACTGTTAACTCTTGGAAAACATTTCTGCCATTTAAACTCAGTCGTGCATTACAGCTAATCAGTGAATTTCTCGAACTGTTTCTTTTGCATGTTTTCTTAGAAAGGCTTTTGAAAGAGCCAATGGTAAGACGCAACCTGCATATTACCGACTACAAAGCAGTTACATTGGTAATGTTCCACCAAAAATTCGTCTTCCTTTAAAGCAACATGTTTATTACTACGCATGCAGAGTGTACTGTTCTGCAGCTGTTCTACATGTCGCCTTTTGCAACCATGTCATTTTAAACACCTACAGTTCTGTGGTAGACAAACGTACGGAGAAACGTTGACGCACTAAATTCAAATGTTGAACAAATAGGTCCATGTTACTTGAGTTGTTTCTTAGGTTCAAATCTTTGAACACTGATTCTCCAACGAACAAGCACATATAGAATATTGTATAACCAACTTGGCACCCTTTAGTACTATGTGCATAGTACTAAAAGGTAACAAAACACTATCCCAAACTTGTGTTGCCAGGAATCAGCTGCACTGATCATAATGCACATCAAATCTACTATACCACCGAAATTACGATTACTACAATAATGGAGCTGGAGTCCATATTTTAAAGGAAAGGATACTCTAAAATTTAGTACCATGCTAAATAAAAAATCTTCCACTACCTCTCTCCAAATTCCTAAAGCTTTTGCTTGAAACATGAAACAGTAGTCCCCATTTCACTGGGTCTGGTATCGAAACATGGTTTGCCTGTAGTTTCTGTTCTCCAAAACTACGTTTACTAGCAGACTACAACAAAGCTATATTGGTCCGCCTTGCATTGTGACAAGATACATAGCTTCTTCGTTCCTCCATTCACTTTGTTTGCAGTGAAAACTTGCAACGGTGCAAAGCCATGTATGTAGTCTCTACAGATTGCCACACGCAAAGTGAGAAGGTCAAAATGAGGCTTGTAATTATAAGGCAAAATACAACTGACAATTATGCTTGTTAGAGATGAGAAGTCCGTTTCTGGGATAGAAAATCATCATCAGTTTGCATAATTCAGAAAAGAACCATGTTTGAATCTTCAAAGATGTTCTGTTTATTCTGGTGAGCGTGCCATAACACAGTTGCCAATTTAAGTAACTTAAAATATGCTACGCATCAGGTGCATGTAGCCCGCATTTATGTGGATCGCACGAAGTACAAAGAAAGTGCCAAACCGGTGCATACCCAGCTAGACGATTTTTGAAGAAAAATCAGGGGTGCTGAGGGGTACTTTACGCCGGGACTAAATAAATCTAGGGTTGGATTAGGCAAGTTAAGTGGTGAACTAGAAGTGTGTAGAAGTGGCTATGGGGGCCTAGTGTGCTAATTCTAACATGTCTAACTCATCACGCCATTTCCAAGTCCCACTGACGACCAACACTCACACCAAGTTGAGCATCAGCAGTTCAGCGCCCATGCAAGGATTTACTTCCTGAATTAAGTATTCTTCTTGCTGATCGGCAACATGAACTAGAAAGGAGAAAGGGGCACAAGTACTACCAGCAGTAACCACCAGTTAGATACCATTCACTAGTCACAATTATACCTTTCCTTTACCAGGATTTAGCAGCAAGCCATAATTAAGGTTGCAGCATGATACGCTTACCTAGGTGAACAGCTGACAGAACAGCAGCTTCCAGCAACATCGGACTTGATGCGACAATCAGCAATAATGCCAATTAAGATGAGGCATGTCAAACACTAGATATAGCTCTTAAGGAAGAAAAGTCTACATCTTTTTGTTTGAGTTCTGACTCTGCTTCTCAGGTGAATGTCCACTAGAACATTTTCTTTTTTCACTCAGCACCTAATGCAGTTTCCTCAAATTTTACCTTCGATTATTTCCTTCTAGGCTATTTTGTTCTTTTCCAGAACAGAAGCAGTCTATAAGTTCAGCTTCTATCCTTCGAACTTTTCAAAGCCTCATAGAATCTTCACTAAACATCTTGGCCCTACCCTGGACCAGAAACTGAGTGTGCATGCTTGATACAGCATCAAAGGTACAAAGGGAGTTAACCTTCTAAAAATCATTTCCAAATTCATGAATATAGATTTATTCTTGAACAGTCTTTCAAACATTATGTTCACTGTCACCTTCAGGACTGTAGAAGTTAGGGGCCTGATTGATTCAGCCCTCATCGAACTGGCGAACGCTATTTCATGGTCCTAAAAATCAAGCCCGTGGCTGAAACTCTGCATTTTTCTTTGTTCACATGGCTGGTTTAGCCAATGGAAGCAAGTGCATCGCAGATTTGAATAAAAACGGGCCGTTACAGAAAAGTAGTTCACAGATACTGAGAAAGATGACGCTATGTCAATGGAGATAATGCTTAATCAGGTTAATAAGGGTCGAGATCCTGTTGTCTTTGTCTCAGACATGTGATCAAAAGTAAAACTGAAGAGCTTCGTGAGTGGTGGGCAGTTGAGGACGAGTGCTGGGCACCGTGTTAGCCTCTTCCTCATCATATGCACAATTAAGGATACTGTTAACCCTCGGAGAGCATTTTTTTCTTGAGCCTGTTATTCACTTCAGACAAGGCTCTGTGACATC
>JAOBRC010456456.1:0-11926 GCA_027575255.1 Scolionema suvaense
TGTTTTGATTTTGGAAAGTCAGCCATGTTTGTTTCTACTCCGCTGACCATGATTTGATCCGGCCCAACAGTCTTTAAGCATCAGGGACTTACTGTTTGTGACTTTTGATAAATCACATTCTAGCAATGTAAAGGTGTCTGTAGAGTGCGACAGTACTTGTTTTAGGGCGTGGCCTGGGACTTTTGAATTTGCAGGTAATTTGGGGAACAAAGAGCATAAATTCAATCCATTCCTGCAGCGGGTAGAAGTTGCATCAAGGCACTAGCAAAAGCAATTCAACGCCTGCCCTATTTTTATCAAAGGTATTGATAGGTCCCTTGTTTATTTTTGCTGAAAAGCTTTTTTGCCAGACATTTTATTCAGGGTTTTAGAAGAAGGCTCCAGCTACGATCTTGTGGAAAGGATTACATCTATACAGTTATGTGCTGAGCTTTACTTATTCTAGCATGAATGCACTTTTGAGTATAATTACAGTGACTGCTTAAATAGCTTCAACCGCCAAATTTTGGTCACTCTTTGTTGATTTTCTAGAAAACAGGCTGTGGTTAGCAGTAATAAAGTTGATAGGTCACCAAAATAATTTTGTTGTCACTGTAATTAGGTCTTTAAGGTAAGGTGGGGGCGTAGTATCTTCTTACGCGCTATGTGTTTGATGTACATAAAAAATAACCATGCCATTTTTTTACTCGAATATATAGCTCCAGTGCTTTTTGCCAACACACATCGACTAACCCGAATGCAGCTGGCAAAAGGTACAACAATTTGTTGACATCATTATTTACCTATAGGAATTTTAGGCTTATATTTCATAATTGATGAATTCTGTGTCCAACTCACCAGGTATTCGTGTCGAACCACCTCTGACAGAAAATGAATAGAAAAAATCAACTCGATTATTGTCTAATATTTCTTGACATCACAGTAAAAGAAATGATGTTATATCTAAAACCAGCACGGCTCAACGGTTTATCTTGGCATCATTCGAAAGTGATTCTGAAAGTATTCCTAGAAGTCACTGACCACTACCCCATGAAGCTTATGGCGGTTATCACGCTGTAACATAATGATAAAGGGTTCACAACAGAAAATATGCAAATGAGAGAATCCTTTTCAAACGGGTTAGAGGAAAACGCGAACGAAGAAAGCACGTGGTGCTTGCAACCTGAAGTAGGAGAAGTGTGAGCAAATGGATGGCTCAAAATAGGGCGATTTTTGTTTTGCAGGACACCAGTTTTCTTTGAAAATGAAAATTTGACCTTTCGTTCGCGAGAAATTTGACTATGCTTTTGATTGCACATCACTAATCTCGTTGAACCAAACTGTTCGACAGCGCTCACAAATTAAAGTTTTTCCCAGGAATTCATTTTGAAGAAGAGAGTGAGTGAACCATTGTCATTGAGATCAAAGAAAGAGCATTCTTTTTCAGGAAAGTGTGACCAGGATTCCGATTCTTCGCCTCAAGAAAAGAGTCACCGTCGCGTTTGCCGCTTAGAAGATATCGACATTGATTGTCAGTTGTGAAGGAAGCAAAAGCTACTGAAGGGAAAACATTCTCGATTATCGACTGTCGAAAAGATGGAAACGAGCACTCTTATTTGGTTAATCATTAGCTTCTTCTTAATCTTTGTAGCCTGTATTATTGCTCACTTTTTTATCATTCATCTTTTGCGGACATCTTCAAATCTTCGCTGCCTGTCATACAAGATACTCACCAGTTTATGTGTGTCAGACATTGTTTTGGCTATATCAAGCATGTGTGGTCTGGTAATGATGATGGCAACGAAACAAATTCATGAAATATTTCAGATTCTAATAAACAGCTCGGTCATTACTTCACTCTTAACATCAACTGTCCTTTGCCTTTAACGATTTGTTGCTGTTAGGTTCAGTTATTGGTATCCAACCTTCTGTACAAAACATGCTGCTGAGTGGTTAGTTTTTGTAATCTGGGTTTGTACCTATTTGGTCAGATCAATGACATTATTGGAGAAACCAAGGACGGTTATGGCAGGTTTCCACGCCAGAACATCGTCGGATATTTTTTACTGTATATGTTCATTTTCATCTTCGGTAGCAATAATTGGAATGAATTTTTACTTATACAGAAACAGCATGCAACATATAAGACGAATTATGAAAGACATCAGAAGCTTACAAAACATAATAAACGCTCAAGATGAGTTAAACTTCTGGCAGAGCAGAAGACGACGTGCTCGACAAGTGACATTCGTCAGTCTCTCTGTTGTCCTCGCTCAACTCTTTCTGTTTTTCGTGACAGTGAAGCGAATAGTTGCCCCTGGAAATGTCGATGCTCTCCTAGTAAAAATCAATATAATAACATTTGCAGTTTACACCGCTTTGAATCCGATCATATACACTTGTATTATGCAGGAACTGAGGAAGGAAGTCTTAAAGTTCATCCGCAGAAAAAACAATGTCATTCAGCCATCAGCAGCTGTCATACCCATAGCAGAAGAACAGTTGTAGCGCAAACATTCTTCAAACACAGACGAGTTTATCCATGCTACAACCAGAGGTAAAATATAGTGCACACATTTGTGAAAAACATTTGCCATGACATGTCATGTTACGTCATTGCCGTCATGTGCAGACGCATTTGTTCAAGTAAATGTCGTACGCAGGCACGCATGAACTCCTACTATTGCTCTTCCCACGAAATGTGTGATGCAATTGTGGAAGGTGTTGTCGACCTTGGGTCAGTTGTGAAGTGTTCATTGATTACAGGTAGTAGTTATCTATAATACATGTTTTTAGTGCTATGCTGGATCATGTCTATGGTGTATTTTGCCAACATATATCTTGTCTGGGGTTGTGTGTGCGGAGCCATGCTCTGAGTCAGTGTTTTTCCCTGAAGCTTATTTTTTGTTTTTTCACGGTGATACTACCAATGTAATTATGGGGAAGTACATGTAAAGACATGAACGTTAGATAGTGTGCATCTGATGCTTTTCCTCACCATTCTGCCTCTGTTAAGGTGGCCATTGACGACAGGTCTTTAGCATTTCGCTGCTTCGAAATGGTAATATAGTTTCTTCAAAGACTTCCTTTTTGCCTAATAATGACACTTCCAACGATTCGTTACAGTACACTAGAGTCGTGTTTCATTCTATAACGGTTTGTTTACCTCCGAAAAGGGCCAAGTCCAGGGGTAGGGCTGAAACTGTGAAAAGGTATATTTTCTACCAGTGGATTTTATTTAATTGCAAAGGTCGATTTAATGTTTGGAATATGTATCATTTGCTCCTTTTGAAATATATGGACGTTCACACATATTCTATCTTATCTAGTGGAGAGCATATACCATTAGTCACTCACATTTTACGATTTTGAACACATATGTTGCTGGAGAATATGGTACTCAGGATTGAATGCTTTGATGGCGTGATGCAGTTATATAAGGGCTTCTATACCTTCATGTTTATGATATAGTTTGACATATAGCGACAGCAACACATTAAACCTTTCAGATTTCATGAAGAGCATTCCGAGAATCTAACACAGGGTTTCAAAGTGAAAATGCATATGTACATTTAATCTGGCATATATCCGTAAAATCTCTTTTGAAGGAACAATTAGGCCACAGCACCATCGTAAATACAAAGTCTAGATAAGAGCCGGATTTAAATGGGTCAAAGTAAGTTTATAGTGGTCATCCACGCCATGGTTTAGCGTTGGCTCCTGTGGAATGGATATTCTTCACATCTTGAGTCCAATGACAAGGAATCTTGCAGTAATCAGCCTATAACACATGCAAAGGACGTGAAGCATTTGCAAGACATGTGATATAAGGGTAAAAGATCTGCTCAGGTCGTAAAATCATAGGCAGCATTGAACAAGTTGCAATAGTAGCGTTGCCAATCAAATTTTATCATTCTTATTTGCTCAGTTAATCCTGTCATATTCACACTCCGCCACGTCGACGCAACAATTATGTAATTCGGCTGTGAGTTGATTAGTTATGTTAAGCATTTGAAAGCCAAGGGGTGAGGGGTAGATCAGAGTGATACGACTCTAATAAGCCAAGCTACCAACTTTATATAACTTTATATAACCCTCTTTGCTGAATAATTCTTTCGATGTAAGAATCGATGGCACTGACTGAATCATAAAAGAACCTCGAAGCGTCTTTAAATAATCGCTTTCCAAAATATGCAATAACTTGTACTGCATCAAAGTTACCAAGAGCTTTTTGCAGGGGAATTTGAAACCCTTGCTAACCGAGTGGATGCTTGTTTTTATTTTAACCGAATGCCAGTACACTGGTCATCTAGAATTCCGAAACGGTACAAACAAAATGCAATCATTGGAGACTTTCATCGAGCCAAACATGTGTCAGACAATTTCGATTATGAATCCACGAAAATACGAGAAAAATTCCTTGCTGCTGGATATCCCTCACGCTTCATTGACAGTGTGCTTCGACAATTTGACGAACCTAACGAAGATCACATTATTCCACCATCTCTTTTTGAAGAAAGATCATTCTTGCTGATTGAAATCCCGTACTGCGAACAGAATGCGAAAATCTCAACACATTTTCTTCAAAAATTTAATGCCTTTACTTTCAATCGATTCAGGATTGCAATAAGATGGAAAACAAAAGAGTTCAAAGCCCTATTCAACCTGAAGGACAAAAACAAGTACCCATCCTGTGTAATTTACAGACGCTCTTGTGGTTCCACATACATCGGAGAAACAGAAAGGAACGTGACTGAACGATTTGTTGAATACAGCACGCCCTCTGAAGCTTCTGAACCAGCCAAACATTAGAAAGAAAATGCTATCCACAGTTTTTCATGGTCAATTCTTTGTCCTGCTCCGCCCACATATAAGAAAAGAAAATACCTAGAAGCGTCATTTATTGCACTTGGAACGCCTGAACTTAGTGAGCAAGTAGAGTTTTCAACTTTGACTCTGTTTCGCAATGGTGTGACATAAGCTCATGTTTCCTGCACTTTCTAATGACTTTTTGTTGCACGTTTTTATTTGCATGTATTGTCATTTTATACTTTTCATGACAGCTAGTAGGTCTTTTTTAATTACTGCAATTACCCATTTTAAGTGGATATATTATAAGTGTTCAGTTGAAGTTTTGCGGGATGAGTTCCGTCCAGGGGTGAGATTGGACCCGGGACGAGATCGTTTCTTGTTTACATAGGGTCACTCATCCCGGGACAAGGTTGTCAATCTGACCTCGGGACGGACTATTTACCATTAATGGTCTGCCCCGAATTGAGAGCGATGATGGCCAAAATTAGTATGCACGCGTGCGCTTTGCCTTTAGGTGAGGTGGCATGCTGGGGCTACTGCAAAACTAGAGATGGAAGCAAACATTGAATTTGTTGCTGAGACTCGCTATGAGTTGGCATTTATAATAGTGACGGTAAATGCTTTCGTTCACAAAATTAAAACTTTGCTTTAAATGTTATGCATGCAGATGTTTGCAGAAGAAAAAATTTCGTTTTCAAAAGCCATCATTGTCGCAATTCGCATAATCGTAAATAATATAAATAAAATATATAAGAAAACTAATAAACGCCACCTAATCCTACTTACGCTTGATCTCTTCCACCACATGTTTACGATGTGCACTTTCAAAATTGCTCTAAATTACTCTATGCAGGACTGTTCTCATCAATGAGAGGCGAGCGTGCATTTGGATTTGGAAGTCTCCAGATTGCCGGAAAATTAACTTCCTCGGTCCTGGTTGGTAACACCGCAGCAAAATTCGGGTTAGCTAAGCTACTAGAACATGCAATGTTGAGTTGCTAAAAGTTTTTTTTTGGGGGGGGGAGGCAGGCTCCAGCTTGTTACGGTCCTTCTCTAAATAACAATTACGTTCCATTAGCAAAGGGTTTTGAGGTGGTTTTTACTATCTTCTTAGCGTTTAGCAACTAAAAACTAACGTTTGATCCAGGTGCCAGCAAAAATGTCTGAAAAACTTTGGGTTGATAAATGAGCACCCACTCCCTTCCATGTAGTTCAATTCAAGAAGCATCACCAATTAATTTCAATTCATGTAAGATCAATTCCTTGCATATTTCCATTGATGCTCACGATGGAGTCAAATAATTCACACGCTTTTTTATAAGCCACGATATTTTTAAGTTCAGGCTCAGCTGTTGCTTAATACACTACATGACCCAGCCTAAAGTGTTGCTTCGGTGTTGCTTGACCTTAAATTAGTCGTTTGTTACAAAGTTTCACAAAATGCTGTCGTACTAGTTAACTGATCAGGAATGCGTCATTTGAATACCTAGAATAATGCAGAGCAAAGATTACCCTTTCCATGATAATATATTCTGTGCTCTAGATTTTATTTTTTTTATCAGCTTTAACTGTGACTGTTCAACGTACTTCAGAAATTTCTTTGTTTTAATTATTTTTTTGCCGGTCGACAGATTCTCAGACTGAGGGTGTTGCTTATCAGTTGCTTAATTTTTAGCTAGTTTCAGAATGTTGTTGCTTATAAAGGTGCTGCTTATAAAAAAGTGACTTATGACTCGCGAATAGGTACTTTCGTGGCAGTTAAGCTCCAATCTCACCCCGGGATGAAATCTCGTCCCTGTGCTGACAGCCGGGATGAACTCATCCCGGGGTGAGATCTCGTCCCACCCGAGATCATGTAAACACTACAAGAGCTCAGACCAATGGCAGGGGTGAAATGTCGGCCCGGGATAAACTCGTTCCGGGATGATATGTCTATGTAAATGCTCCCTAAGTCACTCTATAGCACCTGATGATGACACCAAGTTTTTGAAAAGCTTTGTGCTTGTTTCTAAAAATTGAGATTTCTCTTGGACTCTGAATATCAATTCTTGCACGTCAGCATTTATCAGAATCAGCTGACAATAGAGCATGGACAAGCAGCGAGACGGCAAAACAAGCTCTGATGCGAAGACCCTACACGATGACCAAAATCGAGACGGGTCTTGCGCAAAGGCTAGGGAAACGAATTTCACTAGGCCCTATCAGACCATGAAACCTATACAGTACCTTAAAACATTCTTTGATGAGTACAATAAACTAAACTGAGGTTTTCTGAGTTCCTAAAAGTGTCTCAGACGAGAGTTTTGTGACGTAGAATTTTTGGGATTTTTTTAATACGTCCTTTAAGAGTCCAACAAACATTAAATGGTGACTTCAGAAGCTATACTTGAGGCACAACAAAAGATGTTAATGACACGGTGATTTGGGGATTGATCTGGTAGGAGGGTGGTCAGTATTTTAGATTATTTGTATGCAACCATAAACTGAATCCTTAAAATAGTGTCGTCGTTGTTTCCTGTGATTCAAAATGGCGTCGGTTGGCAAAGTGGCAAGTATCGCGCGTGTGAGACGAGGATAGTTGAAGAAAACAAATTAACAGCATGGTGGACACAGCGAATGGAAGATTGTTTAGACCGAAAACTAGATACAGTCAGCAACGAGTGGAAACGCATCGTTGCGTCTACTTCTTTATGAGAGGAGCCGATGATAAGGTATAGGTAATGTGAAGGTCAGACACAGATCTTAGGCTTGTCTTTAGCAGCTAGGGAGGTTTGGATTAACAGCTATCCTAGCAATGAATGGAGGAGCTTTGGACCAAATATAGATAGGTCGGTTTTGGTTGACTTCTCCTGAGATAATTTCAAGAGTGGGATAGGCCTACTTTTATTTATGTACCTGCAAATTAGGGCCTGAGATCTGGCTCTGACACTGAGCTATATGCACTCCCTATCTATAGGTAGCCAGGTACCTATCTGCCAGGCTATAGGCTTGCAACTCAAAAAGCTAGATACTAAATAGACAGGTGCATTTTTCTTCCCTCTGTCCTGAGCAAATATCAGTGGGCTTGTTGATCAGGAAAATGACTATGCTAATCTATCTGCATTCGAAAGTTGGTTTGACGTGGTCAGCTAGAGTCTCTGGATGAAAGTTCATCCAGGCCAATCGTCATTTTCTTCGCAACTTTATGGAAAGAAAATTCAATACGCCACATTTTTCTTTGCGCGTAAATTTATCTTGCAAACTTCTTGTTAATTAGCCATTTGCGAGAGTTAATCCAAAAACTTTTGTGAGTTCCTTTTGAAAGCTTCACTCTCCAAACCAGCCTCCCAGAGCAAACCATCAAACAGTTCTCCATGCAGAAAGTACAATCATGTGCAAAATTCTTTAGAATTTCATAGTTTTTCAGCCCAATTTCAAAGTCATTCATAGCCAATATCTGATCTTGGTTCTGAAAACACCGAACAATCAAACTGACCAACCGACTTCAGGGCAAGAACAACCTCCAGAGTAACAAACTACTGTAGCATGATTTCATTGTCTGGACGTGTTCACAAGTCACGCCAGACAGCTGTAAATAGCCATATTAGGAAAAATCTCAAAAAATCTCCTCCTCATCTTCAAAGTCACGGAGTCATCAACCCATGGAGGCTTGATTTGCTCCACGGCAAGATAGCACTATTAGTCCTGTACTACGGGGTCTGGCATACCTACCCCATATTTTGCGTGTTTCTCCATATATTTTGCACATGATTGTGTATGATATACGGTTTCGATATATATCCACAACACAAGAGAATTCAATGTTATAATTCAGCACAAAGCTGCATGTAGCAGTTTTTTTCCTGATGGTTCTACTTAGCAGTGCTTATCATAGATGCTTTACGGCCCTTTGGTTTACTTGAGTATTCATGTATTCATTTGAAACTATTGTTTTATGATCTAGATCATCCTTTTACTGCAGTTATTTTAATTGATGATCTATAAGGTAGTATATAAGTTTTTTACTGGAGTTTATGAGTTTACTTTTATGGCACGTGATGATGACAGAAATTGTCGAAAAGCTTTGTGCTGAATTATAACATTGACTTTTCTTGTCTTGTGGATATGTGAGTATGGGGAATTTATCTTTTATTTCGATATATTTTGCGCAAGATTCATTGTATATGACCGAATTCAGTAAACACCAGTTTTTGAAAGAGCAGATACAACTGAGATGTTCAAACTTGAACAGGTAGAGACATTCAGCGCGACAGTCTTGTCCTAACAAGGCACAACTTGAAGCCGTATGCATATTTAGAGGCATTCCACAGGTATTAAAACAAAACCGAACCCATATATACAGTGCCTTGTATAATTAATAGAAATTGAAAAAGCAGATATAGCGAACGCATAAAAAAAATGCGAGGTATACTTGAGTGTTGACGTCTTAAAGATTGCTGGACTTGATCACCGAACTCTGCTTGCGCATGAAAACAGCTGCAATAGTCCTTTGTGAAGGGCGCAAGCTGATTGGCTGACCAGAGGTTTATTTTGATATCGCATGCTAGATTCAAAACACTGGTGCCACCACTGTCTGCTTACTACTTTTGCGTGTGTTGTGGTTGACGCTTGCTCTTGGGATCAGGAATTATATGGTGCAGCAAAATAATCTATGAATGCATACGACGTAAGATATATATAGTGATCGGTAGAGAAATATCCATGTGTTAACAATTAGATTAAAATTTTGTTGTTGTTTTCGTCGTCTATGTTTTGGCTCTGTCCATGTTGGTCAGCGGATTCGATCAAGCCCAGCAATCTTCCAGCCTACCATTGCAACGTGAACCAGTAAACAAGTCCTTTGACATAAGAAAAAGCATTGTATACCTGCGTTACTTTCAAAAATTCTGAGAGCACAGAACACAAACATCGATGGATTATATACACGATACAGTACATAATTTATATTAACTGGATGTATCTAAATCGAGACATTAGGCGAGCACTAAACACAAACAAAGACCTGTAATATGAACCCATGCGCTTAATTGGAATTGAAAGAATGGGACGAACACGCACGGCTTAACTTGAATATTAGTTGAAGCTATGCTTGGGTGCGAAAGTACTCTCGGCCCCCTGTATTTTCCTTATTAGGTCCTGTACGTTTATTTATTTGGAGCTACATTTCTCCCCTGTACATTTCCTTGTCCCTTTACGTAGGTACTTGGATTTTTATTATGAAACGATTCTGTTATTTTGTTCAGTATTTTAACCTAGAAAAACCCATTTAAAGTATAGTTTCTGATATCTAAAAAATTTCCCTGTACGTTTATTTCAGCCTATATGTTTAATGTTCCCTTGATTCTCCCTCCTGTACGTTTATATTAGCCTGTACGTTTTTTGGGGACCCACGAATATAAGTCTAAAATTGCAAATATACAACTAGTTGATTAAGTTGGCCAAACTTAAATGCAAGTTAGAACTCATGTCTAGGCCCACAACTAGAAATCATGCACATATTCAACTCACACACATAATTATTTGGGTCTAAAAGGCATGCGACTAGAAAAACTTGATTGCCATGAACGAGGCATGAAATTTTTATGGTTCATGCTTTGCCACAATAAAATATAGCACAGTTTATCGTGGCTCAGGTAAAATCGTCATAAAATGTTCCAAATATTCCCCCAATCCCAATATGTCTGTGTCATAGCTATCAGTTGCTTATTAAGCTTAGTTCCCACCAGGTGTTAAGAGCGCGTTAAGTGCGCTAAGTTTGAATTTTGACGCCCTTAACGCGGTTAGCGCGGCAGTGTGAGTGATCTGGTTAGCGTTAGCGCGCTTCACTATACCCTTAACACCGTTTTCGGGTTATCAAAAACCTTTGATATCTAAATCTCGGCGCTAAAACTGCGATAGCAAAGATCAAAGAATGCCGCCGTTGAAACTATTGTCCTCGAATAAGCGGCAGAAAGAATATGCTTTGTCATTTTAATCTCGAAGCTTCTCGAAGCGGATATTCCCAACGTTTCTTCTGCTTTCAGGGTGAATGATGTTAGGGCGTCGTTAGCACGCTTAACGTTAAGTTAGCACAGTACACATTAACGCGCTTAGCGCCTGGTGGAAACCAAGCTTTAAGGCATAATGCAGTGAACAAATCAAACTTCGCAGCTGCAATTACATGTACACATACATGTAAGAGTTTGTTATACCTATATATAAGCCTACTTGGTGTTCCTCAAGCGCAGAATGCATACCTTCACTACATGCCCTAAGGTAATCAAGTTTTGTATAATTAACCATTGTAGAATTAGTTTTCGCAAAACTAATTTTTGCAAATTCAGGTACTTTTCAAAATAGATTCCGCAAAACATATCAAATATGCCATTCGCATAAACTGGTTCTGTGAAAGTAATCAAACTCAAGAAAACAAAAGCAAAAACAAAAGAAAAAAGAGATTGGAGGAGCCAAAAACTGGCAAATATGGTCACCGTTTCAGGCTTCGAGTTTTCAATACCAGTCCTAACTACCGCATTCAAAACGATTAATTCTGTAAAAACATCAATGCATGGCATTCACATGGTCTTGCATTTTTTTCATTAGAAGAGTGCAGTTTCGTTGAAATTTAGCAGGAATTTTAAAGAGAGATTCGTACGAGCGAATACACTTCTACTGAATTCGGTAGGTCACACTGACGGGTAAACTTAGACGTGAGAATAGCCCTGTTTACACGCCCTTTCACTCGTCGTACCAGTCACAGTGACGAGGGAAGAGGCTGTCTTTTCTTTAGCTTAATACATGGTATGCAAGGCCTTACGCTCATGTGCCGGTTTGTGGCTTTTAAAGGTGTCATGTAGTATTTTACGTGTCAATCTGTCCAGACCGGGGACAGGCTTTTAGTTATTTGAGAAAGTTTTCAGTAGAGCAGACCTTCCTTTAACAGTGTGCGGGGGGTGTTCGATAAAGTGCTGCACCAATTCCACCTAGCCAAGGGAGTACCAAATTCAAAATCACTGTGGTTAGTGCGAAAAGCGGTAGAGAAGGACTCACAGTCAACTGCTAGACAACATGATTTAACTGGATCGTTCGTCTTGTACCGTCAAAGCAAAGCAATCTAGCACTATCTTTTCACCAATCACTTACTACATTGCATTGA